>CM060630.1:6945000-7200000 GCA_030578275.1 Meda fulgida | reverse complement strand
GTGCAACAGTTCATCTCAGAACAGAAGACTATCTCAGGACTTATGCTTTTCTCGGGTCCTGACTGAGGAGGTATCTCCTGTGTTATTCCAGTTGTGCTCCTCGAGATGGTTTTCGGAGGCAAGGCAAGAAAGGCGATGAAGGCCTTAATGTTCGATGAAGGGAGATTTCGGCTCGCTCACCCCGAAGGCCATAGGAAGACATGGGTATAGTCAATCAAACGCTGCGATGTGCAGTAAAACTAGTGGTCGGATGTATTGGGTGCAGTGCATTCAGAGGAGAGCAGATGAGGAATGTAACAAGTCTGTCAGGCATTTGAGATGAGCATTGAGTGGAAGTTTTGATACATTAACATGATGCCAGGTCAGTGCATTTAAGACATTCTCAGAGTCATTATGTGTGTATAGAGCTTTGCTGAGAGCGTCCCAGTTTCGGTTAGTGGGCGTGAATGTCCAGGCCTTGTCCTATGAGGGGTTCGGCGGGGTGGCTGTGGGGGGGTGGGTGGAGCAGCATAGCAGTGTGGGGGCCGGGGTACGGGTGCAGGGACGGGCCTGCGTGGGGGTACCCCGGCTGGGGCAGGAGGGCCCCGGGGTAATCTGTGGGCAGGGACGGCATTCCCTGAAGCCCTGACAGTGGAGGAAGAGAGAAAGAGTCAATCCTGAGAACAGGTACATCACCCTAGTCTTACAAAGGAGGTGTTCGCACACAACCAGCCTGTTTAACTGCTTTAGATGATGTGTTGGACTGACACAGAATAAGGAAGTGGCAGAAAACAACCTGTCAAAGCTTCACAGTCCTATAACTCATCCTGGGTTGCCATTTCATTCAGTAACATTAGGCAGTTTTGATTGATGTGCTTAAGCAATGCTTCTATCGCTTGTTTTTGGATCTGGATATTCAGTACTCTTTCAGAAGATGTGTAATAGCGCCCCCTACCGTATTGCAGTGAAAATATGGAAAACTCGTCACAAGAGGGGAAACTATCCTATCATACACCTGCTGTAATGCAGCACCAGCGAAAGTGTGTTTTGCTAGTATCAGCCCGACGCAGTTTTCATTTTCACGTCCTGTTGTTTAAATAACAAATGCATTTGTGCCCATTTGTGCGGCCATGGGCTGCAGGTCTGAAAACGAGGTGTGTTCAGGCGTATTGTTGCCGCGTTTTTTGAGGCAACTGAAGTAGACTGCGCCATTGACCAACTGAAACCTGGTCTTAAGTAAATGACGCAATTGTTTTTTTGTTATTTAAAGAGCGTGTTAGTAATGTGCGCCTATAGGCGGGTCCACAACGCGCTACACTTTGTCCTGTAGATGGTGTGCTTGCACGCTTTAACCTCACACACGAGCAGATCCGTTCCCTCTCTAGAGAAGGGTCCAGTTTTTCCGCTTGCAACTTTGAAACTTTGAAAGTAATGCTCTCACCTGCTGTCCTAAGACCTAAATGAGTCTGAGCATCCAACCCATATCCTCCTAGAGCCGCCCCCTCTGGACTGTACGGGGCACCCTGGCCTAAAACACACACACACACACACACACACACACACACACACACACACACACACACACACACACACACACACACACACACACAAATATGTGTTATTCAGTGCAGAGAGCAACAAATGTTGATTTACTATACAATCAGAATGTAAAACAAGTCCTAGATAAACATGCACAAATGCAGAATAACTTTATTTTACCTGAGCGATTTGATTGGTCGATCATTGGCTGGACTATTCTGCGTCTGGCATTTATAAACCTGAGCGCGGACAGCAGGAGCAAACACACGATTAGAACAACAGGAACAAATCATTTGATGAATGCAACAGTAGCTGACCACAGAACCACAATTTAAGAACCACATTTAATGTCAATACAATTAGAATATGTGAATCCATTATACAAAAAAAGTAAATACAATATAATAGAAATAAATATATATATATATATATATATATATATATATATATATATATATATATATATATATAAATCACACATTTTAACTTTGAATTAGATTCCTCATGGTTGTAAATCTGCCCAGATGAAGGCAGGAGATGAGAGCGGTTACTAACCAGTTGTTGACCTGCAGTATGGTGAGACCCGTGTCTAGGGAGAGCTGTTTCTTCTGTTCTTCAGACGGGTACGGGTGCTGAGAGAGGACAAACGGTTTGTAATGCAATTAAGCCCAGGTTAGTGGTGTGACCTTCGTGAGTGCACAAAAAAAGGCAGCTGCACTGTTACACAGGCAGTGCTGGGGGTTTCATATTTACACACTTGGATTACTTCCTGAAAGTAACAAGTAAAGTAATGCGTTCATTTTTGAATTTGCACCATTATTTAGTTAGAATTAATTTTTTCAAGAAAGTAATGCATACTTGGTAAATAGTACACATTATTAAAAACTGACAAATATATTTGTAACAATATAACACAAATATTTACTTTTTACAAGTAATGAAATAATGAAATAATGTAACTTGTTTCCTTTAAAATAAATATAAATGCACTTACATATAAATATGCTCCTCAACAATGGTTACTAGTGACACTTTGGGACTTGATTAAATATATATTTATTCAGTCAGATTCCTTTGTTACCCGCACTATTATTTTTATCCTTGTTATTATTCATAACTTCTGGATATTCTACCATTTGTAATTACAGATGCCTCATTTGTTGGCAATTACCATATGCTCATTACCATATCTTTAAAAGCTTTACTCATTTCAAATGTTATTAACCATCAACCATCAATAGCTCATAAATTCATATTACACAGATATTAAGTTGAGATGGTCAGTACATTTTGTTACACCTTTTCCAAACCTTTTTTCACTTCTTCTTTTTCTAGCTTTCCTCTGTTGTTTTTATCTTTCTTCAAGCTCCGTTCTTTGTTTTTCTGCCACCAATTTTAGCACCAAATTCTATTGTTTCTTTCAAGCCTTATATAACCATACTTTTCATCACAATATATAAAAAAAGAGCTCACTCTTATTTACTTCATGGTTTCCTCATGTCATTCCAAACCTGATTTTTCCTCTCAACAGAACACAAAAAGAAAAGTGTTCAAGTATGTTTTTAACTGTAAATAGATTGGTTTTCTATCTTACCGACAGGTGCTGAAAGAGCCATGCTCTCATAATGTTCGTTGCAACTTTGGGAAAGATTCCTCTTTTCTTGTTGTTTCGTCTGTCTCTGTCCGTTTCATCTTCTTCTCCTGTGCTGGGCGATGCCACACTCCCATCCAATCCATCACCTGAAACCCCACAATGAAACATCCCATCAGACTGGACCGATCATAACAGGACGCTAGTCATTGAAGTAAACATGCAACAACGTAACATACTACTACTGGAAACATTCATTACTGCATCTAGTTTATACAATTCACAAAATATTTTAATAGAACAGTATGCAGTGTAAACAGTACTTGATTGTGTGTAAAATGGCTACCGGCATCACTGCAGTTCTCTGCGCTGAGTGAGGTGAGGCCACAGGAGGCGCTCGGGGTGCCCGAGGGGGTCGACACACACTCGTCTGGGTCCCGCAACCAAGACTGATTCTAGATCAGAACACACACACAACCAATATGAGGAAACAACCAAAGACTTAAGATACAGAAAGAGACGCTGCACTCATATTAGTATGAATGGGAGAAAGGCAGAATATCTGGCGAAACAAGCCCCGCCTTCTAAATAAAAGAGCCAATCGCTGATTGATGATGTCATCAGATCGTTAGAAGCTCCGTTTGCTATAGTGAGTTTTTGAGATGCGCGCAGGACCGCAGATGCGCATTGGCTATTTTTGATGCTATTTGAGCATATATATGGTCAATTGTTGCGTTGATACTCAGACAGCAACATAGTGTCGGCCCACACTAGGTGGGATCTGGGCCGACACTATGCTGCTGTCTGGCACTGCATTTATACTCACTGCTGTCTGTGTGTGTGTGTGTGTGTGTGTGTGTGTGTGTGTGTGTGTGTGTGCGTGCGTGCGTGCGTGCGTGCGTGCGTGCGTGCGTGCGTGCGTGCGTGTGTGCGTGTGTGTGTGTGTGTGTGCGCGTGTATGGGTACAGAGCACAAATTCTACACATCACTTTCACTTCACTTTCATAAGAATCAGCATTTATGAGATAGTTCATGTCAGATTTAGCTGCTGATTTAAAATATGTTATTTAATAGAGCTCATTCAGAGCAGCGCCATGACATGTATGAAAGCGAGGCTGTGTGTGAAACCCTTGCAGTGTTTTCAATGGGTTTTCAAAAAACCTGTACGTCCAGATCACTTATAATAAATCACGTCTAGGGTTTTTTGTCTACTGACATTTCTTGGAAAGATAGTTTTGTAGTGTTTCGTCAGCAGAACAATCCAAAAAGTAACGGTAAATAACAGTACAACCCACTGAAGAGATGCACGTCTATCCCTCACAGCCTCACTTTCTTTCCTGTTAAAAATCAAAGATGGCACTGCAGTGAATAAGGTCTACAGTGAGTTCAGGATTCACATTTAAGTAGTCTTGGATGGCCAAAACAGTAAATAAGGCCGCCGAGTGAACAGACAAAGAAAGTTCGAAAGGGACTTTGAAACCACTGAGACCCTGAACTCACTTGTTCTGACAGATTGGTGCAAGAACCAGTGAAATCTTCCATGTCAGATTTGGATCCCCCTTCCCGGTCCTCCAGCACCAAATCAGTGGGCATCTTGCCCTTTAGACAGGTGATGTAGCGATGACAGAAATTATCACAGAGGTCATGAACCTATAAGAGAAAATAGACTCATTGACATCCATTCATTCTGAAAGAATGTTAATGCTGCTTTTTCATATTCAATAAAGGTACAGAGAGAGAAGGCTTGGTTTCTAAACATGCAAAGTTGCCACGTTGTAATATGGGGAAGTGTGCATGAGATTTTATGAAGTATTATGAAATAAGGAAATAAAAATTATTTAAAAAAAGGGAATAAAATAGAAAAAATAATAAAAAGGGGTTTGAATAGAACCCACATTGAACATGTCAAAGAAATATAACCAAACACCTTATAATCTGTTGACTATCATCAGTACTGATAACATATTACCATAAAGTGCCATATTATTCTCATCTGATACCATCACTTTATCATTGTATCACCATATTGCTTTATTGTAAGGGTTATCTTTAAAAACACTCATTGTGTAATACAGGAGACAAACATACCTTTTCTAGCTCTAATAGATGAAACCGTAGAACTTGAATGGCCTGGATCATCTGTGAATAGACATCATGTGGTTAAAAAATGGTTACACCCTTTGCAAAATCACATGAAGCCATTTATTTTTAAAGCTTATGTAGGCCTATATTATTTTTACCAGATTATCCAGCTCTGGATTTGATGAAAAGATGGGTTTCTCTGATCGAATCTAAAATAGTGAACAGAAAAAGAATCATTAGGTACCGGCTTTGATGCGCAATGTTTATGCAGGCATTTTTCTAGTACATTACAAGACACAAGCCTGTCACATCTGACATTTTACACTAGACAAGGAGTTGCAGATCACCGTGTGTGTGTGTGAGTGTGTGTGTGTGTGTGTGTGTGTGTGTGCGTGCGTGCGTGCGTGCGTGCGTGCGTGGCTCAAGAAATGTTTTGGTCCCCATGAAGAAAACAGCTTATAATAAATAATACTAAATTATGCTTCTCACTTTTCTATGAGCTACAGTAGGTTTAGGGGTAGGGGATAGAATATACAGTTTGTACAGTATTTAAAAAAAAACATGTTTCCCTAAAACCTGAAAACCCAACATGAGTTACTCACTTGTTTGGCAAAGACTGCGATATCATCGTTGAACGAGTCAGAGGAGCAGACGTCGCTGTGATTGGTCATACCGTGGAGGTGGGCGGAGTTTGACATGGAGGCGGAGTCTCGAGGTGAGCAAGTGGCAAGTTCACACTTTTCAAATACCAGAGCCAGGAGTGGAAACAGAGGATGACTGCAAATCAACACACATACACTCTGAGTAAGACAACACTGCAGGGTAAGAAATGCAACACAGCTAATGCTGCCGAAGAATGATTCATTTATGTGATGAGCACAAATTAATGCCACCACAATATCATAATCATTTCAGATTTTCTTGAAGGGTGTGATGGTTTTGATATTATATCCTTTCTCCTATCTCAGATTAATGTGGATAGACAACTATAAGTGAACTAATTGTAGGTTGACTTCCCCAAAATCTGGCTAAAATGGCTCTAAGGTGAATTTGAAACGTGGTATGTTTGAGTAGCCGAACACAGCAACACTGGCTCAACTAACCAATGGCGTGAGTTTGCCTGTTGGTCTGACCAATGGGAGTGTTTGGAAAACATGTCTGAAAACAGAAATTATTTTTGCAATTCCAATTGGTGCCACTAGAAAACATTGTGTGAATAAACATTGTGTGTTGAAAAAACAGCCTGCCTGAAAATACTACATTTTGTGGGTTTGTGTGCTGACAAATTTTTATCGTTCTCAGTGGAAGCCCTTGAACAGTAAAATACATGAATTACATTCTTTAACTCTCTCATTGATGGAAATTTCCGGCTTTCTGGGGGTGTTTTTTACTGTAATACGGTAGGGGGCGTTATAACATATCTTTTGAAAGAGTACTTCTAAAATATGCAGAAACAAGCAATGTCGTATATAAGCAGATGCATATGTAAAATAATATGATCATCAACATTAAACAGCATATAAATCAAACTTGCCTAATGTTACTGAATGAAACATCGACCCAGGACTGTGAAACTTTGGAGGTGTTGATGGGCTCGATCTACTCCATCTGTTTTGATCATCCTTCTGAATTTTCTCAGCTTTTTGCTCAAAAAGATGCATTTTTTTATGAAACTTAACCACATTCAAATGTTAAAAAAAAAAATGAATGTAGCTAGAATCATTTTTATTTTTTTATTTTTTTTAAAGCAGAGGGTCTATTCTTTCTTTTGACATATTGCATGTTCAGATATTCATGCAACAGACTATTCTGGGGGCCATGAACATTTTGTGAAAATGATCAAAAATGCTTCTTTTTTTTTTACACTGAAAAGAGTTAATACCTTTACTATCAGAAAATAAAAAAGAGAAAACAATGTCTCTACCCATACGGTTTGCATTACCTAAAAATAGGCCTCATTTGAAAAAGTGAAAAATATTGTGTAATTATTTAAACTTCAAGTGAGCAAAATCACTTTGCTATAATTACAAATTCATGAAAACTAGCCAGGATTTGAAGGCTAAATATGCAGCGCTCCTATGTTTGGTGTGAGGAAACAGATGGCGACTCTCACCCGTAGATCAGGTCCCGGTGGTGTTTCAGGGAGTCAGGCACCGTGTGGCCGTAGTGATGCGGAGGAAGTGACCTCATGACGTCCCGGTACCCTCCCACAGGCATGCCGTCAGAGCCTGGGTACTGCACCAACTCCTCATACTAGACACGGGACGAGACGAGACTCAAAGATAAGACATGGCCTAATTCAGCCTTATGTTAGTGTGAACTGTGCTGTGTGTGTGTGTGGAGGAGATGAGTTTATACAGCATTGACTGTACAGTAGAGTAAGAGAGGCTGTTTGAAGTCGCTGATAATTGTATCTCCTCCTTAATAAACACTGGTTGCGGAGAGGCTTTGATGTGCGATTTTTCAGTGCCAAGCAACATTCACCCAGGGACATAAACTCCACAGAAAATTCATTTATAATTAACAGCCTTACACACAATTACATAAAGTCACCCAGCTTTCATTTTTATACTAATTAGGTCTTTCTGATTAATGCTGTAGTCAGATATATGATCAGAAAACAACATGCGCTTGCACAATGGGACAGCTTTCTGAATAATCAATAATCAGAAAAACATCTAACCGCGCAACTATGACATTCATTTGAACCGTTTCCAGTGAGTGCTCACCTATTATTCAAATGGAAGGTGTAGTATGATTAATAACGTTACTTAATGTTAGCCATAACCTCTGCAAATTACATTTCAACTAAAACAAAGTGTAGGCCTTTGTTAATAATCAGGCTTTTCTGTAGCATATAAACCATGCTCATATTCTTATGCTCAACATACCATGAAAATCTTTTTAGAGCACTACGTTAACACCAGTTTCATTTGGCTCGATTTTTGAAGAACGAGAGAAAGCAATTTTGGGTTTCACAGTCTTTTAAAATATATCCAATGAACATGTTATGAATATTTTTTTTTATTTTTTTTTTTTTTATATGTGAAACTAGTAATTAGTGCACTGGCTTCTACCAACTCTCATAATAAAATGAATTAACCAAATTTAAAAAAAGTTGTTGAGGTAAAATGATAAGTAGGCCCATTATGAAGATGGACAATGTAAGAATTTAAGTTCAAAGTCACATCACCAATCATCATTACTGCGTTACAACAATCAGTTAACAAGCAGTTAAACACATAAAGGATCCGGAGTATTACATTTGATAAACGGTTTATGCAGTGCTGGTAATCAGTACTTTAACACTTTCATTTTGACAGACATTATAAGTAGCTGTAATACATTCGGTAACACTTTACAATAAGGGTCATTATTAACATTAGTTAACATGTAACATCAAATAGTTAACATGAACTAATGATGAACAATACTTTCTTCAGCATTTATTAATATTAATTCATATTAATTTCAACATTTACTAATACGTTATTAAAATCGAAGGTTGTATTTGTTAGTTACAAATATAGTTACAACTGTTAGTTACAACATTTACTAATGTAGCCTTTTATTAAATTCAAAGACTGTATTTGTTAACATTAGTTAATGCACTGTGAACTGACATGAACAATCAATGAACAGCTGGATTTTTATTAACTTAATACATTTTAACAAATACAGTAACAAAAGTATTGCTCATTGTTAGTTCATGTTAGTTAATACATTAACTAATGAACCTTATAGTAAAGTGTTACCATACATTCATAGATAAAGCTGGATTATATTGACGGGAATATCATCAAACTTTGATGCACATACTGTATTTGAACTGGTAATCACATAATGACTATTAGTGTGAATAATTAAAGTTATTATAGACAAACTATTAAGCACTGCAGTATCAGTTTCAAACCAACTGAATATATTTAAATATAAAAAACCACAGTATATAATTATGTATGCTGCGGCAATGCTTTTTATGAATAAAATGAGCAATGAATGTGTACTTTACTAAAATAAAACCTAAAAACTCAGACGCGATATAGAACAACATGTAAAATATATCCCATTTATTTAGTGGAATTTACCAATAAAAAAAAAATCTTGGTATCAAGGACAGATATAAGAGCTTGTGTGTGAGATCGCATAGACCGGTGCCAGATTAACAGGATCTTAACAACCATTTGTAAGAAGACACAGAACACAAGAAGAATTGCATTTGGCCGCTCACTGTAGCACAAAAGTTGACCTACTTATCCACTTCATCTGCCTTTCCACGGCCTGGATTTCCAGACATGGGCAGTATTCCAATTAAATGTATTTTAAATACGTATTTAATTACTTTAGTGTATTTTGTAATTTGTATTTTGTAGTTTGTAACAAAATATTTTGAGGGAGTGTATTTAGAGTATTTCAAATACTAAGAAAAATCACCATAGTAAATGATTTTGCCAAGTTGGTTGTACTTAAAAACAACTAGCCTAAATGACAATGGTTTAGTTTTCTTTTTTGTAGCATAGTTGTGTTATTGCTACTATTTTTGTTATCGACCTTTCATTAAAGTTCCTCATTAAAACTGTTAGTGCACATAACATATAGATGTATGGCTGTTTCCCCTCCCTTAGCCAGTGGTGAGGAAATGTCTCTCTACGCTTCTTCAAGCTTTAAAGGTGCAGTGTGTAACATTTTTTTGAGTATTTATTAACAGAAATGCAATATGACATCCATAGCTATGTGTTCAGTGGTGTATAAAGAACTTACTTAATAAACCGTAATGTTTTTATTAACTTAGAATGAGGCATTTATATCTACATAGGCGCGGGAATCCCCTTCTATGAAGGTCGCCATATTGTGACGTCATGTTTCCACCGTAGCCGACAGCGATCATACAGCGTTACAGAGCGCGTTTCGTCACTACCTTGAAAGAGAAGCCGCAGAAAGCTAGAAGAAGCTAGTCATAAACACCGTGAGTAGTGACTTTCCCTTGTCAGTGGTGTAAATATGTAGTTGGATTGTTTCATGTAACTTAATTCTTCTCCCTAGCTGTGTTATGGCTTTGCTATGTGGGGATAAATGTGCTGGTTGCGCTCGTGAGACACCTGATTAGTAGGCTACTCTAGTCATTGACCGGAAAACAGTTACAGGAATCACCAACCCGTCGATCTTGGAAGCATTTAAGTCGATCGAGTTTCCAAAATCAGAGAAAAAAGCCTATTGTGTGTAGTAAGTGGTGTCTATGGGATGCGGAGGCGCGCGCGCTGTTACAATCACGTCATTTTTGCCGCGCGCACCTTTGGGCTCATGCGGACGCGTCGAGTATAAACAAGGCTTAACGCTTTAACCAGCTCAGCCACAGTAACAGCTCATATTAGCCAGCTAAACTTTTACTACCCTGTTAGAAAAAATATATAACGTTAGTTGCATAGTTTCATGTGGTTCTTCTCCCTCGCAGTATTATTATGGGTTTGCTATGTGGGGAGAAATGTGCTGGTTACGTTCGTGAGACAATCAGCTGATTACTATTATTATATTATGTATTAAGACCCTTGATCCTTACCTGACTATGGCTTTGTAAACTTTATCCATGATGTGGTTTATAATGGACTGTGGTACAAAAGCTTGTTTTACTCTGGCTATTCTCTGCTGTCTCAGACGACGATGTTTGTCCCGTTTTAGCCACCGTAGCTTCTTCGAAAGGGAGGGGTGAGCAGTGGGCGGAGCCCTTAGTGTAAACTCGCAAACGAACCGCTAGATGTCGCCAAAAGCTACACACTGCACCTTTAAGGCACGAGTAGAGTAACGGTGATAATATGGCTACGTAGCCTACATCAAACACGTTTTGCTATTAAGGGCAGCCTACCACACCATTGATGTGAACTTAGCTATACATGCCATTTACGTCAGAGGGAGCTATTTCAGGCCCTGTAGAGGGCAATTCGTACGAATTTTACGAGGTGGCTAATTTGTAACAATTCATACAACCTCACTCATATTTTACGAGTTGCTAAATTCGTATGAATTCATACGAATGACCTACCCCTGACACCGCCCCTAAACCTACCCATCATGTGGGTTTAGACAAATCGTACGAATCTGTACGAGTGAGGTCGTATGAATTCGTACGAATTAGCCACCTTTTAATCACTCGTACAAATTCGTACGAATTGGTCGTGAGATAGCGTTGCAGATGCCCATACTTTTTTATTTTGCTACTTCACCATTTTGAATTGACACATTTCTCATATTTGTGTTATTGCTGTGTTATTGACCTTTCAGCAAAAAAAAAAAAAAAAGATTTAAGATTATTGTGGGAGTATTTTTGTATTTTCAAAATACTAATTACTTGTATTTTATTTAAATACATTTTCCACATCAGTATTTTGTATTTTATTTTGTTACATTTCATGAGTCAGTATTTGTATTTTGTAACAAAATAGTTTTTGATGTATTTGTGCCCACCTCTGTGGATTTCCTACTCTCAATCTGAGGCTTACCTTCTGCTGCGCTGCTCAATGCAGCTCGAGTTCATGAGGAGAAACTGAGCAGCTGATGAGTAAACTTACAAATAAATGTAGGCCAAAACGTGAAAATGTTAAAAAATAAATGATTTTTCTAACTATGTGAATGCACATTAACGAATCTATTAAACATTACGTAATAGAATAAGGTTTACAACTGAATTAACAATGTAAGTTATTATAAAATGTCAGCCAAAAATAAATCTAACAATTGCAAAATAAGAAGTAACTTTTTGTATTTTAGACAACATACTGCTTGTACAACTAGTAAAATCTTTTTGTTAAGCGTGTTTATTTGTTTATTAACATCCACACTACAGGATCAAACACGAGCTTTGCATCAAAATAGCAGGAAAATGGATCTGTGAAACCAAGGGAAGAAACAGGACCTACCCTCTTCTCCATGCGATACGGAAGCCGAGCTCACACACTCACTGGCGGAGGACAACACACACCCGCCGCAGATAAGACACACTCTCTATAAGAAATAAAGCGTTCACAAAATGAGCATGCATTGTAACATAAACATACTGATACCATATTCATATTCTGGTCGAAAAGCATTTGAGATTTTGGGGATATAATTAAATAAATGCAAGCACATAGCCTATGAGAGTAGTGGATACAATTGCTTATTTCACTTAAAAAGTATCCACCAAAATAACAGCGCAAGTGTTGCTTAACTAGAGTGAGAAACGCATACTGTTATAATATCCATAACAAATGATTACATCCACGTAAATGTTATGGTATTGTAAATTGTGTAATATGAATATGAGGACATGATGAGAAGGCGTAAAGATCCCCCACCTTTAGAAGACTGTGGCAGCAGAAGCGTGACGCGGGCCGAGTATCCAGCGTTAGCGGCGCGTTTCAGATGATGTCGCGTCCTTCGCGCGCTATCGATGTCCATGAAGCGAGGCGTTGAGCTCGAATGCGTCTCTCCGCGATGAGCGATGGAGCTTTAAACCAGAGAGAGAGAGAGAGAGAGAGAGAGAGAGAGAGAGAGAGAGAGAGAGAGAGAGAGAGAGAGAGAGAGAGAGAGAGAGAGAGAGAGAGAGAGAGAGAGAGAGAGAGAGAGAGAGAGAGAGAGAGAGAGAGAGAGAGAGAGAGATGGAGACTGGGAGTTGTTTCGGGGGTCAAAACACAACGGGGTCTCTCACCCCCACCTCCTTATCACACACACGCTCGCGCATCACACACACACGCGCGCGCATTACAAACGCAGAGCCTTTGGCTTTATCTGAAGGACGCTCTGTTCCTTTCTCTCTCACACACACATACACACCGTTCTTACCGAATTTCATCATCGCTATTCCGGTGTACAATCATTTTGCCTGATTATGAGTCTAGTCTAGTGTGGAGCAGATCTGTCTGGACTGCACTGGAGAATTTTACACTCATGCGTTATTATTCTCAGCTGCACACGCGTCACGTCATATGCCACACAACACCACATCATTCATATACTGTACGTGGCCCCAAAAATGATTTGCAGACTAATGTCGGATTTTAAAATGTGTCGAAACAAATGACATCTGCAAACAAATGAAAGACATTTTCTCAAAACTAACTCTAGCCATATTGACATATTAAACAACTGGTGTCCAGGTGATTTTATAGTGGCTATATGAAGACAGTTCCCATTAAATTCCCAGTTGTCCTAACAAACTAACTAGAGTTGTTGTACAGGTTATGTTCAACTTATGTTTGATAACCAGAACGTGTCAAAATAGCAACTAAAGTCAATGTCTTCCAGTGGGTGAATACAGATAGTGTGGGACTTGTAGAGTATATTTTTTCATTATTAAAAGTCAGCATTGTTCATTTTAAATGGGGTGACATTGTTGCAGCCCATTGGATCATGTTTTAAAACAATAATGATGATTCATTTAAAGTAGAAGTTTTAAGTGTCTGTGTGAAAATATATAGGGTTTACATAGGCTATATAGAAAAATAAACGTTTAACTTCTGGGTTATAATTTGCCCCTAGCTCACAATAATACATAACTAATTGTTTGCAATTTTAAAATAATAACGTTTTTTTAAAATGCTTACAATTGAAATAAGAATCCGAGGAAGGGGTTATAATAGGGGTTGGTAAAAAAAAAAAATCATAAAACAAAATAAAATCTTTGAATAAAACATTCAAAGATTACTTTTACAGACTAAATAAATAAAAAAAAGTAAAACATTTCCAGGTATCCTTTTTATATCTGATTTAACACCAACTTCTTATAGTGAAATATTAGCTTGAAAGGTAAGCTTGTGCTATCCTTTAAAATTAATGCCACTTGGTTTGACATTTTGTTATGTGAAATAAGTGTCAAAATAGTTTTGGTATGCTGCACACCACAATTTTTTTTTTTTTTTTTTTTTGCTAGAAAGTAGAAAAGACATTAGACAAATACAATCAGGAACCAATCAGTTGATAACACTAACTGCCAATTACCATGCAACTTAACTTACTATAATAAATAACAGCCATGTAATTGTTTTAATTGCAGGGCAAATTACAGCAATGCGTTTCTCTTATTTATGATTGTCTAATAGAGACTGGCCTGGCTGGCTGTTAAAGCTGTCACAGGGACTAAACTCGTAATATCCACACTTAATAAAACCACATCAAGACAAATGGTAAATGGCAAAACTGTTTTCTCAAGACAAGGGTATTTTGCATTAGATTGGTGCAAGTTGTCACGTGTTTTTATTTTATTTTTTTTAGCCTATAGGCCTATGTTTTTAATTCATTACTTGCAATATTCCAAAACTAATTGTTTTTCTTTAGTTTAATAATTGTTTTGCTGCTTGAAAACTAGCCTATAAAACATTTTAAACACCGCGTGTGAGTGATATTTGAGTGAAAACAATGGGCTTTAAATATGTGGGCACCCAGCATAACAATCATTCAGATCAACCTGTGACAGGACAGTTCCACGGCGGCCAAACCTGGTCTTGTGTTGTAAATCACCCTTAAATAACATAATAATTATTCCATGCGTCCCCTAAACTCTTGCCCCGCTGGGCGAGGCGTCGCGGGCGGTCAGGACTTCAATCAGCGAGGACTCACAGCGCAGTGACGCTCCGCGGCCGGACCGACGCGCCGCGTGACACAGCGAGCAGAGGATCTGGAGATCTGCGGCTCTTCGACGCCACAGGAGGGCATCGCCAGCGGAGATGATCAGAGCCGAATAAAGCCTTCACAGCGGAACAACGGGGACTGTGAAGGCGCTCAAAGGAGCAACGCCTTTTCAATGCGGACTTTAATCGGATATTTCCACTTGTAATGCGTTATTTCATGCCACAAAATGCTCTATAAATACAACATCTGCTATACTACAGCTTTGTAAATAGTTTAGATTATTAATAATAGGCCTAATTAGGTGACACTTTACAATGAGGGTTCATTAGTCTGAGTTAACATGAACTAAGAATGAACAATACTTCTGCTGCATTTATTTAATATTCATTTCAACATTTACTAATATAGCCTTTTATTCAATTCGAAGGTTGTATGTTAACATTAGTTAATGCACTGTGAACTAACTCGAACAAACAATGAAAAGCTGTATTTTTATCACCTATAACATTAACAAAGATTATTACAAATGTATTGCTCGTTCATGTTAATACATTAACTAATGTTAACTAATGAACCTTGTTGTAAAGTGTTACCAATAATGAGCTATATTAACTACTGTGTGAAATATAGGCTATTTGTTGATTGAAACCGAATACACAAACAAATGTAAAGTACACTGTAAAAACAATATTGTTGGTTTAACTTACAATTAAGGCAACCAGGTAACCTGATTCAAATTCATTGAAATAAGAAAAATTGAGTTAATACAATGGGGATTGGTTTAGTAAAAAAAAAACTAAAAATATTATGTTATCTGAACCACAGTAATTATCTATTTGATTTGACAAAAAGATAAAAAATTGTGATAAATCATGATTTTTTTTTTGTACAACGTCTATACATTAGGCTGCACACACCCTGCTAACGAAACTGATAACCCCACAATGGTTTGGCATCAATGAGTTGTTAACATTAGTTGTGTGTTTGAGTGAAAGTGAGGGCAGGTTGTGTTTAGAGAATAAGCTCATTAGTGTTCTGGTGTGAGGAAGGCTAGTGTGATTTTTTTTTTGTTTAATGTGGCTGTTTGTCACTTCCTCTCAAAATGTGAATGTTTGTTCTGGGGCATTTGTCACAGTATTTGTGTGTATGTGTGTGTGTGTGTGTGTGTGTGTGTGTGTGTGTGTGTGTGTGTGTGTGTGTGTGTGTGTGCCATGTGAAAGACATTGGGTCAAAGAATCGAGAGCCAAAAAACACACCACGGATGAACAACAGCAGCAATTCATACACAACAAATCACTTTCTCATTTACGCACCGTATGATAAAGTTTAATATCATTCCAAAGCTTGCTGATCGTATGGGCCTGTCCTACGTTCACAGTTTATGCTAAAGAATTGACCTCACAAATTACTATCCCAACAACCTCACACAGTCTCTCAGGCCTGACCTTTGACCCCTGGATCAATATCTGCTGCTGTGAGCGTTGTGTATCCCTGAGGGAGTCGTTCTCTGGTGTCCGTTCACCCCAAATCCTCAGGTCAGGATCTCTGTCATACACATAAGGGTTTTGGTGCCGTTTTATGCTTATTATTAGGCTTTTTATGGCTCTTCTCGTGTTACACAGAATGTCTACATGCACTTAAAGTTTGATTTCAGTCAGACTAAAGCGATAATTTGTCTTTTAAAATGTCCTGTAAACGTTTTTTTGACCAGACCTAGATAGGACCCTTGTAGCATCTAGCATGTATACATATTAATCAAATTACAATTGGCCTTGGCATTGTGCGCATCCTCCGAAATACGTGGCATGCATTTAATCCGACAAATATTTGATTATGCATTGTGTCATAAACAACAGATGAAGACTGTAGCCCGACTACACACACACACACACAAAAGACTGCAGCTCGATATTAAATGGAAACACACTGTGTCACTATTTAGGATGAATGGCTTTTGTTGCAGCATTCCTCACTTGTGAGTAGCTTTGAATAAAAGAATCTGTTAAATGAATTGATTCAAATAGCAATTAATTGCTGCTTTCCTATGAACAATAGACACTTTTTTTGTAAGGAACACATTTCATTCTCTGGCTTTAAGTACTGGCTTTGACAGCTAATAAAGTGGACACACAAAAGTGTTAGGTGTCAAAATAATTTACATTTAACCCTCTGGTGCTCTTCGGTCACACACACAAAAAAATTGGTAAAGGTTTTGGCACTTGCTATATGAACACACACACACACACAAAATAATAATAATTCATGGACATGATTTGAAAAGGTTAAATGGTCCTGTAAAAATAGTCACACTTGTGATCCTCGCGGACGAAATGAGCGTATTGAAAATTAATGGGATATGAATTTTATCTAGTGAAAACCGTTGGTACTGTGGCCAGACAAAAGCTCTTTTTTTATTTTTATTTCTAGCTCAAATTTGGAACACAACTTGTTTAGATTTATGGCTTTCATTTTCTTGCAGTTTTAGAGTAAAATGTGATTTTGAACATATATTTCATATACAAATTTTAAATGGTATTTTTGTGAATTGTTCATAACAATACACGTAAAATTTTCTTTGTTAAACTTTTTTTCACTTCAGCAATAATCTGCCAAGTGTCGTCTTTGAGAAGAGATCAGACTTCAGTCTGCTCTAAAGCATTCAAGATTGACCACAGTTTAAGTTGGAAATTCAATTTTCAGGTCTATGCTCAAAAAGTGAATAAATGGATTAAATACAGCGTAAATATAATTTTGTATAAAAAAATGTGACGTGCACCAGCACCAGCACTTGATATGTCATTGTCCAGTGACAAGACTTTTGTTAGATTTTAGAACTGAGACAAGGGGAACCAACTCAACTACTCACTGGCCAAGACATGTTTAACCACTAATCTTAAAATATCAACCAACATGTACCATGGTAATACCATGCTTTTCTTTTTACAGGCTTTATAGTCGATAACACCCTATAAAGGCTGTAAACGTGATACTTGAATATTGAAATGTTGTTTTTTGGATGACATGAATGGCCCTGACATGCAGCAGTTTAGTGCAAAACATCAGAGAGAAGTCAGTGTACATCTAGCAGCGAGAGAGGGAGAGAGAGAGAGAGAGAGAGAGAGAGAGAGAGAGAGAGAGAGAGAGAGAGAGAGAGAGAGAGAGAGAGAGAGATTTATGAGCACGTTCCTCTCCAGTTACTGTGTCGTCTGGCCCTGCACACATAGATATTATTTCACTTTTTCAATCTTTCTCATCAGGCCTCTTATCTGTCCCGTACATGAGTTTACCCTCCTCCTGAACTTTGTCTTCCTTTAAATGCTTACCTCCTCTTATAGATGTTTCCAGAGTCCTGCAAAGCAGAAACTAGATTATTTTTAAACAGAACGAGTCACTATAAATGATTAGTATTATTGATTGGTGTTTGCTAAGGCAAGCATATGTTGCTCATATTTAGGGCATGAATGAACATGAATGATTCCTCAAATTGAAGGGCTTGTTTGACGAGATATGGTCTATTACTTTGGGATGGGACTTACAGATTTGCCCTGATGGATGTCCAAAAACTGCAAAGCAAAAACAATTTGGTAACACTTTATTTTGATGGTCCCTTTTGAATATTCTACTAACTATTAGTAACTTTGCAACTACATGTGAACTTATTCTTATTCTAACCCTACCAGTCTACTATTACTCTACTGATACTCTACTAATACTCTACTGATACTCATACTCTACTGATACTCTACTGATACTCATACTGTACTGATACTCATACTCTATTGATACTCTACTGATACTCATACTCTACTAATACTCTACTGATACTCATACTCTACTGATACTCTACTAATACTCTACTGATACTCATACTCTACTGATACTCTACTAATACTCTACTGATACTCATACTCTACTAATACTCTACTGATACTCTACTGATACTCATACTCTACTGATACTCATACTCTGCTAATACTCTACTGATACTAATACTCTACTGATACTCTACTTATACTCATACTCTGCTAATACTCTACTGATACTCTACTGATACTAATACTCTACTGATACTCATACTCTACTAATACTCATACTCTACTAATACTCTGCTGATACTCTACTGATACTAATACTCTACTGATACTCATAATCTACTAATACTCTACTGATACTCATACTCTCCTGATACTCTACTGATACTCATACTCTACTGATACTCTACTGATACTCTACTAATGCACTACTGATACTCATACTCTACTAATACTCTACTGATACTCTACTGATACTCATACTCTACTGATAATCTACTGATAATTTACTGATACTCTACTAATACTCAACTGATTCTCTACTAATACTCTACTGATACTCATACTCTACTAATACTCATACTCTACTGATACTCATACTCTACTGATACTCTACTAATACTCTACTGATACTCTACTGATACTCATCCTCTACTTATACTCATACTCTACTAATACTCTACTGATACTCTACTGATACTCATCCTCTACTGATACTCATACTCTACTCATACTCTACTGATACTCTACTGATAATTTACTGATAATTTACTGATAATCTACTAATACTCAACTGATTCTTTACTAATACTCTACTGATACTCATCTACTGATACTCTACTGATACTCATCTACTGATACTCTACTGATACTCATACTCTACTGATACTCATACTCTACTGATACTCTACTGATACTCATACTCTACTGATACTATACTCTACTGATACTCATACTCTACCAACACTCTACTGATACTGTACTGATACTTTACTGATACTCTACTGATACTCTAATGAAAGTTAGTTGACATGTAAGTGCAACGTCACTTATAGTCAACAGAATGTGTTAAAGGGACCATCAAAATGAATAAAGTGAAACCAAACATTACTATACATTTAAGGATAATGTCACATACATTGTCACATAATATCAGAATGTCACATAAAAAAGATGAGAAATCCCAAAGACGGGACCAGAAAACCATAGATCTCGGGATAGGACCATGATGGGCCAGTAAACAATACTCCAGCATTCACCCAAAATGTGTCAGCCTTTTCCTTGGAAAATAAAAAATCTAGTTTAAAAGAGATTCAAAGATTTGTTTATTATGTTCAAGGGTCATCATTTTCCCTCTTTCTTCTTGTGAATTTATATAGTTCTTGTTTGTTTTCACCATATTCAGGAGGAAAGAAACCAAGGCGACCTTTCTTTCTTTCTTTCTTTCTTTCTTTCTTTCTTTCTTTCTTTCTTTCTTTCTTTCTTTCTTTCTTTCTTTCTTTCTTTCTTTCTTTCTTTCTTTCTTTCTTTCATTCTTTCACTCTTTCTTTCTTTCTTTCTTTCTTTCTTTCTTTCGTCTTCCTCTTCATCCTCAACTCCCTCAATCTCTCCCCCCGATGGTCTTCTTGCAGATGGAGATTAACTCGGAGCCCGAGCGCCATCCGTTTCCCTGACTGTTTGTTATTAAAGAGATGGATGGTGGCTTGCAGTGCCAGCCCGACACAAGCGCAATTACAGCAGGGCCCATGATAGATAGAGGGAGAGAGGGAGGAGATGGAGAGAAGCAGATAGAGAGAGGGGCATCTATCACATGCCTTAATCTACCTGTCACTCCGGGGAGGGAGGGAGAGAGAGAGGAAGAGAGAGAGAGAGAGAGAGAGAGAGAGAGAGAGAGAGAGAGAGAGAGAGAGAGAGAGAGAGATGAAGAGAAAAGATTCTCATCTGGCTTATCTTGCAAATCTTTCTGCTTTGATTTGAATCTTTAATTGCAGAAAACATTTTAAAACAATCATAATCTTAACTCTGCGTAATATTGGAATATGAAGGCTCTGTTAAGACAATATTTTTATAGGGTCACTAAATGCAAATAATTATACACAACTAGGATTGAAACATAGGCTTATTCACTTTTAAAAATTGACTTTTATGGAATGGTTACGCTTTATTTAGTGTAATGATATATTTAAGTACTGAGTAATATTCATTAACTATGTTTATTTACCTTAGGGTTATGGTAAGGGTGTGTTTAAGGGTTGTTCTGTAATTCTGCATAATTTACTGTTTTTACTGTAGTAAGTACATGTAAGATGTCATGTGTAACAAAGACACTGTAAAAAAGAAATGTGTTAAGAAATTGTTTCCCATTTACACTCAAAAAATGTGTATAAATGTAATATTTATAGATGATTCCATATAAATCAACCAATTTTATATTTTTTTCTGAAGAAAGACAGTGATGAATGCAAAATGATTTGGAAATTTGGAGCCAAATTTTGGTGTTGGTTCTTTACAAACCAGAGATATTGGAATTTTATGAGAACATTTTTAAATGTTACACATTTTCCGTGGTCAAAAACCAAACTTGGGATACAGCTGATAATGTTTTTTTTTATTTTAAAGAGGAAGAACAAACAACTTTGAATATATTTCTTGTTATTACAGGGCTTGAATTTCGGCGTGGGATTGCGTGTATTGCGCATAAATTTGACTCATTCCCGCAGATTTTCTGCTCACACCCAAAGTGCGGCACATAAAGCCGCCTCTCAGCACTAAATTGAGTTCTTTTGCGCTTAAACAGTCAAACACACACAAAAAAATGAAAAAAATGCCAGTCTTGGCGAGTGTTCACGTAAACACAGTCAGTTATGTTTTAAGTGAAAGTAAACAGTTGAGAAAGAAAGCACATGTGTAACAGTATAATGGATCAATGTGTTCGGTCTTAAAGTGACAGCAGCCTAATGCCTACTGCCAAATTACGAGATAATATTAAAAATATCTATATGGCAGTTTTTCCCCATAGTATCGATGTCAAAATTGTGTCCAGTCAAAATGCTAAATGGCTAGTAACTTTGGAAAACCACTAGCCACAGTGGCTGGTGTGCAAAAAATTGTAATGTCGAGCCCTGTTGCTAAATGTATGGCACCGCTCCAATGGATATCAACTTGATATAGTGAACAGCTTTTAGCAGATTTCCTTGAAGATGAAAGGCACTAGAATAGTACTACACAAGAGAAAAATGACTTAATTTTTCAACATGTCAAGATAGACTCTCAGCCAGACAGCCAACTAACAAACACACACACACACATACCTGCAGTGAACCCAGAGTAGCATGTAACGTATGTGCATACGCTTGGTGTAATGCGATACAGTTTTTCCTTTCCAGTGTTACAAAAATGTTATGAAAAATCCAAGGTTCTCCCATTTCCTGCCCTCCCTCTCATCAGTCAGGAGGAGTGAAGGATGGGGTGGAGGGATTAATACTCTTCCGCTGGCCAGCGAGATGATGGATGGACAGATGTGGAGAAGGACAGAGGAAGGTAAGAGAGAAGGCCAAGGGAGGAACGCTAAGCCAAGTGCTCGATAAATCTAGAGGAAGGTCTGCTTTGCATCAGACACTGACAGACTGTTGGAGAGGTGTGATGATGAACGGCTGCTTTACTGCTTGCTGATTGGACCGAATGTCATGCTTTTTGAGGAGAGGAGAGCTGAAACTTTCGTCTTTTGTGTTTCACTGTGTTTGTAAGCATACACACATGGGTGATAGGATCCAGATCAGCCGGGACAGTACGAGAGCAGCCGTTTCTGAAGGTCCGGCTGATCTGGGAACAGTTATTATTTGAGGAGGGGTTTAAAATGAGGCTGAAGTGTTTGAAGTTTCCAGCCAGGAAAAATGGCAGAATACAGTTTTCATTACATGTTGACTTTCTTAACTGTTTTAGATTTAGCTGGTGTCATTATACTGACTTGACAAAGCATACAGTATGTTATCGTACATATTAAAGGGTTGTTGTTGTTTTTTTGTGGTAAATCGCTATTCTGAGATCAAACTTTTTAATGTTACTGTAGCTGACTGAAGTCATCAAATGTGAGGCTCGTGTTATTTTAGAGAATCTAATACTGTCTCTAATCAACATATTTCCACTGAAATTTTCACAGCAAATCTTTTGCGATTGACCTTTCCAACATGATTATGTATTGCATTGCAGAGCTAGTGCAAAACGAGTATTTGTGTTTAAAGAGTATATATATTTTGATGTTTTTTAGAAAATGACCGATGGTTTCTCTAGATAAGACTCTTATTCCTCGGCTGGGATCGTGTAGAGGTCTTTGAAGCTGCACTGAAACTGCAATTTGGACCTTTAACCCGTTGGTCCCCGTTGAAGTCACTATATGGAGAAAATCCTGGAATGTTTCAATCTTTTCGACTGAAGAAAGAAAGCCATAAACATCTTGGATGACATGGGGGAGATTAAATGATCAGGAAATTTTTATTCTGAAGTGAACTAACCCTTTAAATAACAAAGGCTCTGATGTGCAGATATTTTTGTTGAATGGTGTGCAGTATTCTAGTTCTATAGTTTTTGTTATCGGATAGAAACGATTGTGAGTACAAGAGTACATGAAAGACAACGCCATGGCTTGGTCATGTACTTGGTATGGATGAAAACAGGATGGCCTACATCGAATTGCACAGAAGAGTAGAAGGTCCCACAAAAAGAGGACGTCCAAGAACAAAGCAGTGCTGACATTGAGTTGCGTAAGAGACAGATGGCGTTTAGCGTCGACTCATGCGAGAGAAGATACTATTATAGTTTCTGATGATCATGCTAACGTAAAAACAGGTTAAAATAATAGGCTAAACCAGAGGTGAACTCCACAGTGATAGAATACAATGATTGAAGGCAGTGAAGTAGGGGGAAATTCACTGAATCAGTTCATTTTAAGACGTGCTGTTGACAAAGCCAACGTACTACTGTTATTGGACATACCCTACTATTTCCTTAACCCAAGATCAATATTTCTGACAAACTCCTCTCAGAGCTTTCAAGTCAAGTCAAGTCAGATTTATTTATGTAGCACTTTATACAACACAGATTGTTTCAGAGCAGCTTCACATTTCAAGCTTCATCCACCAAACGTGAAGTCCTTTCAGCCGGTTCAGACATATCTTGCCTAACAGATCAGGAACGGGCCACATGCATCTATCCAACACTTAATGCTGTAGCCTATATACAGTATATGATACAGTATATGCTTAATAAACCTATTAAACGTTAAGGAAAGCCAAAATGAATCTTTCCCCAGGACTTTATTTCAGAAACAGATCTCTTCTTGACATGAGACATGTCTGCACCACAATGCATCCCTGTTTACACGGGTGCGTGTGTGCTTTTGTTTTAGACCGCATGTGTGTTTTCAATCAGCATCCGAAGTCATCTGTAAGTGTCGTTGTGCTGTGACCTGGCTAAGATCAGATAAAGTATGCCCCCTCCCCTCCCCCGCTCCATTTGTTATGGAGTAGCTGTCGGGCCACTGTGATTGGTTGTTGTGGTAGACAGATAGCCGATAGGCCCTGATTAATAGTTGTGGCTCTGGCACTTGCTCATTGATCAAGGGAACAGGCTAAAGAGAGAGAGAGAGAGAGAGAGAGAGAGAGAGAGAGAGAGAGAGAGAGAGAGAGAGAGAGAGAGAGAGAGAGAGAGAGAGAGACACTCTTAGCTTCTGCTTATCTGGTTGCAGTGATGAGATAAAGCCTGGCTGATTAATTTTTTTTTTTAAATAATTCATTGTGATATCATGTACAGAATTGCATGGTTAAAATATGTGTAGTTGCAGGTGTTTTGCTCATAGTCTAAACACAGTATGTGTGTAATGCATAGCTGTCATATAATAATGTATATGTATGTACAGAAGTCACAGAAAAGAAAAAAGGACCTGTAAAACACACTGAAGTCATGCAAATATAACACACACACACACACACAAAAACACACACGCTCTCTCACACACACACAGATCTATGAATATATATACACTTGCCAATATACTGTACATGATCATTCATCATGTCTTAAATATGACATGGATCCTGCAGTCATATTCTCCGCGTCATCTAAAATTGTTTTAAACAAATCTTTTATAATTATTTTCAATAATATAAATTTATGTTAACTGAGATGATCAAAATATGATCAAAACTACCCTCAGTTAAGACCACAAGGCTATTTAAGTAAATAAAAAAATAAAAAAATAAATACATTTCAACCAGTTATTGAATATATAGTCCTTTATATTATATATGATATGTTTCTATACATTTGAAGCAGTGCATACTATTTGTCAACTGTCCATATGTAATTGTAATTAAATTCCATATTCAAAACATCCATGCACACATCATGCGCGTGCGTGTGTGTGTGTGTGTGCATGCGTGTGTGTGCGTGCGTGCATGCGTGTGTGTGTGTGTGTGTGCGTGCGTGCATGTGTGTGTGTGTGTGTGTGTGTGCTGAATGAGCTCTCTCGGAGGGGGGGTCAGTAGTGGGAGGTCGTGACCTGGTCGACCCTGGGGGAGTGGAGATCATCAATCAGCGAGAGGCAGGACCAAACAGCAGGAGCTGAACACACCCCCTGTCCCCTAAACCACCCCCTCACACACACACACACACACACACACACACACACACACACACACACACACACACACACACACACACACACACACACCCACTGCCGCCAAGCAGATGGCCTTGTAACAACTGGCTCTTGCTCACCTTACACACACATACGTTCACAGATTGAGTATGATTGATTTAGTGTTTCTGCTGTACATTATTTGCATAGAAATGGCCAAGCAATGGGAGTTTTTGAAAATGCCAGGATCATTTTCTTGTTCTTAACATAATGCATCTCAACATATTTTTCTTGATCCTGGAAATGCATAACTGAACTTGTAAAAATGTACAGTATATAAACTTTTGCAAGACTAATCTATTATAGAAATTAAAGCACTAAACCTCTCTCTCCTGGCTATAGGAGGGGGAGTATGTAATACCAACAGCTCTTTCTATCGTATAAAACAAGCTGGTGGCTTTTCATAGATATTATCGTGAATGGAAATTGCCCATTGTAGGGTTTATTTAAATTACATGAGTTAATAGCAGCAAATGTGAGATTTTGGCAAAGCCTCAGAACAGCATGATCATTTCTACCCGTGGAATAAACAAGGTGTGAAATTTAACACATCTGCATTGTAGCAAGTGCACAAGCACAAATAAATTCTGCATAACACACATTTTATTATCATTAAATGCCTTATTAATCACTGTATACAGAGTATTAGTTAGAAGTTAATTTACATCAGTTTATTGAAAAAGGTAAAGCATAAGCATATTGATATTTTCACACAGTGCATCTCTCATTTATGTTATATACTTTTATTATCTTGTTATATAGCCTTTATTTTGTTATATTTTTGTTATAAATATAAATTTGTGCATGTAGAAAATCTGCACACTGTGCATTGCAGTACAGGAAGAGTAAGAATAGCATGGTAGTATATGCATTTCATACAGAGTCATTGATTAAAGGTGCAGGACGTGTTTTCTGTGTTGCTGGACAAGTGTGGTGTTGGATTTTGTACAGACACCTATTATATAAAGTGTCGCACAAAAGCAAAAGTAAAAAAAAACTGAATTTGGAGCAGCATACTCGCAATACTCTTTCTATTTCTGTCAGATAGTAACAATGAACCCACTTCATATTACCTTAGGTGTCTTTAACTACATGTACTTACAATTTTTTTTAATATTCTAATAAAATGCTATTTAATTCAAGTTTTTGCACGAAATTACATACTTATTTACTCTGATGACCAAACCTCCACCCAAAATGTACTCCTAACCTAAGCAAATGCGAATCTGGCAAGAATTTTGCAGAACAACATGTTTGTAATGATAAGAACATGTCAAATGCTTAGTTTTATAATGTAAGTGCACAGTAGACCACTGATATAAAGTGGGATCGTAATATTAGTATGCTTGTATAGAATAATGAATTCAGCTTGAGTAGTATTAATCATGCAATAACAATTTTTAGACCATTTAAGACTGGACTGCAATCATGTGAGTGTACATATTTAAGTACTATTACATACATGTAAATAATTTTGACAAACTCAACCAGTTTTTCGACTCCTAATGAGGGTCTAATGTAGAACAGATTTCAAGATTTCAAGCACTCAGTTCTCTCTTTTTCAATGAAAAGATAAAAAGAAACCCAGTTGGCACGCTTCGGTCATCATGTGATTATAAAAAAGTCGTGCTGATCAAACCATATGGTGCCATGCTGCGCTCTTGAGCCACATGGCTACACGTCTTGCAATCTCCTAAGGGGATAACAACATGGAAAATTGTATAAGAAAAAAATACAATATATCGGTATCGGCCGATATATGTTCATTTTTATTGTTATCGTTATTGGCCCGTTAAGAAATATATTAAAGCAGATAAATAATGTATTATTTCCTTCAGCTGAGACACTTCAGAAGAACACGGTTCGCCATGGTGGTTTTGAATGCCTGAAATATGATTGGAAACACTTTGGAAAGGAAAAACAGTTCAGTGCAACATGCAAGTCTCATATCGGCGGAATAATATTATAATGAAAACATTATTATAATTGTGTGATTGGGACATGATGAGACTTTTGTTTTTGTACTCTCGAAAATCATATAAAATCTGGATTTAGATTTATCGGCCAATATATTGTTTATTGGCTTTAAATTTATAAAGAATTATCGGTTATCAGTATCGGACAAAATGTTCATATCGTGCATCCCTGTAGAAAAAAGGGTAACACTTTACAATAAGGTTCATTAGTTAATATTAGTTCATGTATTAACTAACATGAACTAACAATGAGCAATACTTGTGTTACATTATCTATTAATCTTTGTTAATGTTAGTTAACTAGCTGTTCATTGTTTGTTCATGTTAGTTCACAGTGCATTAACTAATGTTAACAAATACAACTTTTGATTTTTTATAATATATGAGTAAATGTTGAAATTAATATTAATAAATGCTGTAGAAGTACTGTTCATTCTTAGTTCATGTTAACTAAGGTACTTAACTAATGAAACCTCATGGAAAAGCGTTACCGAAAGAAGGTACGTCAATTCCCTTATTTTTAAAGTAAAAGTAAACTAAAATGATTCATTATTCCACAATCTTTTTTTTTTTTTACAGACTCAATTCCATTTTACCTTCCTGGCTTGGTGCAGTGCAGGTTTATCCATTGATTTATCAGCGTTCATGTCCATACAGTGGGCGGTGCCGTCAATGAGAATGACTCTGTCGTCGTCCACCGTCGTGTCGTTCCAGACCACGCTTAACTCCGTCCACGGGTCAATGTTGCCTTGCTCAGAAAAACAGGTCTTTATGAATCACATCACATAGTGTTCAATCACTGTACTCTGAACAGGAAACTTCACCTCACATCGAACTCGAACATGAACTCGAAGGTGAAAGGATCTGAGAATCTGCGTGAAAGTCAAAGGCACTCATCCTCACCGTTGACATAGAGCACTCTTTGTGTTTGGGGCCGGTTCCCTCCATAGAACTGGTTGGTGAAGTCGATGTGGACCGGCAGACTATCCTGAGGGATGTTGAAGAGTCGAGAGCAGAGCTCAGTCTGAGACTGAAGGGTTGACACACGTGAGAAGAGGCATGTGTCCTCGCATGTCTGATCTGATACATAAACCAATACAAAAGGTGCAAAGTTGGATTATAAATGAAGACTTATAAACTCACCCTTGTAAAAGATGATTAAATTACCTTAAATACACTCAAGTCAAGTCACCTCTATTTATATAGCGCTTTATACAATACAGATATCACCAACTAAGCAAGCCAGAGGCAACAGTGGCAAGAACCCAACCTCCATTACACTGTAAAATGTAATTAGTTAGTCTTGCTTAAAAAAAGCAAAAATTTCTCTAAAGGAATGGCAGAGAGTACTTGACTAGATTTACTCTTGACTATAGCTACTCAGAATTACTGACTCCCAGAGTGCATTGCAGCATGAATAAATGATGCAATTGCTTTTATGTGCCCATTTTATTAACTGTCTTGTGTCAGTAGTAGCACAACAAAAAAAGCAAATAAAATTGTTATTTTTACAATTAATAAATAAAATGTAATTAACGTTGTTTTGCAACACTGAATGTTGAAGTCTGTGTGTCTCAAAAGATAACTGCAGACCCGGAGGACGTGAGTGACAGTCTATAAATAATTTCCCAGCCTCAACTCTTTTTGCTTGACAAAATGGCACTCAAAAAAATCTATTCATCTTAACTTGGGTTTTACAAGTAAACGGAATAGTATGTGAATAGTACAGATCACTAGATTTGTACAATTAAGTTAAGACATTATATAAAGCTAACTAAAAAGTGTTAGTTAGAACCACTGTTGGATTTTATCGTGCATGTGATAGAAACAGAAAAACCTTGGAGAGACCAGGCTTGGTCGGTGGACCAGCTCTCCTCTGGACAAAACACTGACCTTGAAAATATTTGCCAGCACTCAAAAATGTCATGAACGTCATTGCACTGGATAAAATGTTTGTCAAACCAAATGGCAATTATTCTAAAGATAGCGCCAGCACGATATTCAAGCAAATAATTGTACAAAAATGTTTGTTAGGTGTGTGTTCAAGATAAAGACCAAAAGTATTGTGATACTTTTTGGATGTCAAGCATTAGTAAAATATCCACACAGTCAATATGATGAACAACACCAATTGTTACTCCACATGTGTGAACTTCAGGGAACTGCCTTCATGATGCATAAAAATCGCTAAACATGTATAAGCCATATAAAAGTCGCCTTGACACAGTTTGTTAAAGGTCCCAGCAAAATGGATAGAAAGATGAAGTTAGTTCGGAGAATAAGTTTGTTTGCAGATGCCACTTGCATTAGATAACAGATACTTTGTTATCTAATGCAATGCCGTTTAGACACTTTTAACACTAGATGTTTGTGGGTGAATGTTTGGTTGAGAACCAGAAGTCAGAGAATGATCAAAAAGAGTAGAGTTGATCTAATACTCACAGAAGCCGAACTCAGTGCAGGTCTGGTAGAGCCACTGTCTGTAACCGGACGAAGCTTTAGTGTTACTGAGTTCAAGCACAAGCTTCTCATGAGAGACATCCAGACACGGGACATTCTGTCTGGCACGGTACATCTGAAGATATAGGAAAAATACGTTCATTAAGCTTTAGCCACATACTCGATGATGATGTTTTCATCTAAATACTGTTTTAATTTAGTCAAGTCAAGTGTATTTATATAGCGCTTTTCACAATATAAATTGCATCAAAGCAGCTTCACAATATCAATCAAATAACATAATGTTTGTTTCTTAGTGAAAAAACATCCACGTTTGGTAGGGCTGATCAATGGTATTAATGCTTGGCTAATTATTTTGAATATCCCCAACTGAACAAGCCAAAGGCAACATACAACATACAACATACAATTTTGCCTACAATTTAGCAATATGTATTTTATAGTAAGAGGAAACTGTAGTGTGTAGAGGTTTGTTTCAAATGTAAAAGAGAATTGGCAACATGTTTCAGTCAGTGATGCCCTCAGCTGGTTAGAAATGATATTGTGTTTTTCGTTTTAGTTGCAAAATTAGAATATTAATAACCTTCTAGTGAATACACTGTCTACAGCCTATAAAAAATGTGTGTGTGTGTGTGTGTGTGTGTGTGTGTGTGTGTGTGTGTGTGTGTGTGTGTGTGTGTGTGTGTGTGTGTGTGTGTGTGTGTGTGTGTGTGTGTGTGTGTGTGTGTGTGTGTGTGTGTGTGTAAACTTTGGAATAATAAGATTTTGCTTTTGAAAGAAGTCCCTTACATGCTACAAGGCTGCAATTGTTTTATAAAAAATACAGTAAAACAGTAATATTGTGAAATCTTAGTATTTACAATTTAATAGTTTCCACACGCACACAAAAAATAAGGAGCATAAAGTCTAACATTGATGGTAATAAGAACAATTTTTAATAATTGCAGCTAATCATCATATTAGAATGATTTCTGAAGGATCATGTGACACTGAAGACTGGAGTGATGATGAAAATTCAGCTTTGATCACAGGAATAAATTACATTTTAAAATACACTATATTAAAACTGTGTTTAGTGTATTTTTAATCAAATAAATGCTGTCTTGGTAAGCATTAGAGACTAAAAAGCATTAAAATATTATTTAATTATTAATAAATACATAATTATTCAAAACTTTTGACCAGTTACATACCAATATATATATCAAATTGTATAGTATTTAAATTTAGAATTATAATCTATGCAACACAGCAATAATGTTATGAAACTTAAACAAAATTGACTTATCTTATCTGTGGTGATGCATACTGTTATACCACAAAACTTTAAAATACATCTAAACGCTTACATTTATTTAATCTACTTTATATCTTTATTAAAGTTACCCACAATTCCACTTTTTATTTGAACCAGATTTTTAGGATGCCACATAAATTGAGATGAAGAGATGTTACCGCCACTATTTTGACCAGACTGTCATACGCCTCCTCCCGCTCACAGGCCTCACTCTTATTGGTCATGATGTCACACAGCTCTGCGATGCTGAATGCAACCCCCTCCTCGTTGTATTGGACGGTTCCCATGAAGATGTCAGCCAAACTCTGCAACAGCTCCGTTTTGTCCTCCGGTTTCAAAGGGGTCTCACAACAGCCGAAGTCTTTTCCCACCTCGGTCTCATTCCCCGTAAGCAGAGCTGCCTCTACTGCTGCAAACACTCCCTTCACTTCTGATACACACTGAGTGAGGACACACACACTCAGATAGACACACGGAGAAATTCACAGCAACCTGAAATGTGCTCTTACCTTTTTAGAGCCACCCACTGCCTCATTCATAAGACTATTAGCAACCACCTGCAAAATAAAGGTTTTAATGCCAAACCACACAAGTTATGCAATAACTACTGACAGTTCTGTGCTCTAGCTCAGAGTTTCCACAAATTGGTGTGTGTTGGTGTTGGGAATCTCCTCTGCAGCGAGTTTAACCTTCTGACGTTCTTCATTTGGGAGTCACACTTGAGTTCTGATTGAAAATAATATTTTTTTCAAATATTTTTATTATTAATATTATTATATTTCAATTAAAGCAGTATTTCAAGTGACATTAGTGACAGATTAGTGACATGGTGACAGGAAAAAAAAGAAAACGTCTCGGTTACGTATGGTAACCCTCGTTCCCTGAGGAGGGAACGGAGACGTCTCGTCGGAGGAGTTTCCAACGAATTGGGATCACGCTAGGGAGACCAATCGACTTCGAGTGAACTAAAACGAGCCAATAAACATTGGCATGCAAGATTTGCATTCCGCGACCCGCCTACCAGTGCGGGTATAAAAGCGGAAGCAAGCGCATACACAAACATTTTTCGCTGAGGAGCCGAACGGTGTCCAGTCCTCCGCGAAGGTACAGCAAGCATGGCGACGGGACGAGACGTCTCCGTTCCCTCCTCAGGGAACAAGGGTTACCATTAGTAACCGAGACGTTCCCTTTCGTTCGGGAACTCCTACATCTCGTCGGAGGAGTTTCCAACGAATTGGAATCCCTAACAAAACGCCATGGTGCTGACCCCTTCCAGCGCCCAGCTTAGTTCCCGGCATAGCAGTTTCTTACTTTTATGAGGGGAGCTAGCTAGGAAGAATCACACTGCTGTTCCGCAAGACCCACTTGTGGATTGGATAACACTGGGAAAGCGTGCCCAGCCCGTAGGAGGGAACGCTGCGGAGACCCTGCCCGCCCAAAGGGAGGCACTGGAATACACGTATGTACTAACCCGTAGGGTAGTGAAACATACGGCAGTCCTTGAGGTAGTCCCAGCCCGAAGGGTGGGAGCGTACTCGGCAAGGATGACAGAACGGGTCTGTCGAGGGGAAGACACAGTGCTAACCCGGAGGGTAGCTGGAACGTGGAAGAAATGGGTCACCGTAGGGACCACTGTTAAGGCCACCCAGTCTAATAACAACTCCTACGAGAGGTAATAGACCTGGCGCCGGGCGCCGCCTCGCCTGGTGCCGGAGGGGTGATGGAGGAACTCACGAGGTTAGCCGTTTGTTGGAGAACCAACGGAGCAAAAAGACGCACGAATCCGGCCCATGGGACGGGAATGGGGTAGCAAGCCGACACAACCTAATTCCTCGCGCTACTGGCCGTAGCGAGTACACGGGAGGAAACAGGTTCAACACGGAGGCTATAAAACCTAGCGAACGTGTTAGGTGTCGCCCAGCCTGCAGCTCTACAGATGTCTGATAGCGAGGCGCCTTGCGCCAAAGCCCAAGAGGAGGCAACACTCCTAGTAGAGTGTGCCGTCAACCTAGGTGGGCAAGGCATGTCCTGGCACTCATAAGCCCGGACAATAGCATCCACTAACCAGTAGGCTAACCTCTGCTTGGAGACAGCCTTCCCCTTCTGCTGGCCTCCATAACAAACAAAGAGCTGATCTGAGGTCCTGAAGCTTTGCGTTCTGTCCACATAAACCCGCAAAGAGCGGACGGGACAGAGAAAAGCTAGGGCTGGGTCTGCCTCCTTCAAGGGCAGCGCTTGCAGGTTCACTACCTGGTCCACAAACGGAGTGGTAGGAACCTTGGGCACATATCCGAGCCAGGGTCTCAGAATAACATGAGAAAGGTCCGGACCGAACTCTAGGCACGATTCGATCGACCGAAAAAGCCTGCAGATCCCCTACCCTCTTAAAAGAAGCCAAAGCCAACAGGAGAGCTTTCTTCATAGACAGGATATTTAACTCCACCGAAGGTAAAGGTTCAAAAGGGGGACCTATGGAGCGCTCTGAGCACCAGAGATAAGTCCCAAGAGGGTACGGGGTGCAAATTACGAGGATTTAGCCTCCTGGCACCCTTAAGGAATCTGATGACCAGGTCGTGCTTCCCCAATGACATACCTTTAACTGCATCGTGATGAGCGGCTATTGCGGCAACATACACTTTGAGGGTGGAGGGAGACAGCCTTTGCTCCAACCCATCTTGCAGGAAGGAAAGCACGCCTCTGACCGGGCAAGTTCGGGGGTCTTCCCGGCGGGAAGAACACCAATCGACGAACAGGTTCCACTTCAACACATAGAGGCGCCTCGTAGAGGGGGCTCTAGCGGAAGTGATGGTGTCTACCACAGCCTGTGGTAGACCACCTAGAACCTCCGTGTCCCGTCCAGGGACCAGACATGGAGTCTCCAGAGGTCTGAACGCGGGTGCCACAGGGTGCCCCGTCTCTGGGAAAGGAGCTCCTTCCTCAGAGGAATCGGCCAAGGAGGGGCTGTCGCGAGGAGCAGGAGTTCCGCGAACCAAGTCCGTTTGGGCCAATACGGCGCAATGAGCAGGACCTACTCCTCGTCCTCCCTGACCTTGCACAAAGTCTGTGCAAGAAAGCTCACTGGGGGAAACGCATATTTGCGAAGGCCCTGGGGCCAGCTGTGCGCCAGTGCATCTGTGGAGAGAGATCCTTCGGTCAGAGAATAAAACCACTGGCAATGGGTCGTGTCCGGAGAGGCAAACAGATCTATCTGAGCGGCTCCGAAGATTCCTCAAATCAGCTGGACCACCTGGGGATGGAGTCGCCATTCTCCCGGAAGAGGCGGCTGCCGTGAGAGCTCGTCGGCCGCACGGTTGAGCACACCCAGGATGTGAATGGCCCGAAGCGACCTCAGATGCTTCTGACTCCATAGGAGGAGATGGCGGGCGAGTCGCGACATACGACGGGAGCGCAGACCACCTTGACGGTTGATGTATGCAACGGTCGCAGTGCTGTCCGTACGGACCAGTACGTGCCTGTGCAGAAGCGGGCCCCCTGAAGCGGCACAGAGCTAAGCGTACTGCTAGCAACTCTAGGCAGTTGATGTGCCAATGCAGTTGAGGCCCCTTCCACAGACCTGAAACTGCATGTCCGTTGTACGTGCCCCCACATCCGTTGGCAGAGGCATCTGTAAAAACCACAGCATGCCTGGACACCTGGACTCAGGGAACTCCGGCCCGTAGAAACGCAGGGTTCGACCAGGGACTGAAGGTTTGGCGACAGTGCGGGGTAATGTTGACCCGGAATGTGCCGCTCTGCCACGCCCATCTCGGGACTCGATCGTGAAGCCAGCGCTGAAGCAGTCTCATATGAAGCAAGCCGAGCGGCATTACTGCGGCTGCGGCTGCCATATGCCCCAGGAGCCTCTGAAACTGTTTCAGTGGAACCGCTGACCTGCCTTGAAAGGACTTGAGGCAGTTGAGCACTGACTGGACGCGCTCCTCTGTGAGGCGCGCAGTCTGACCGACCGAGTCCAACTCCATACCGAGATAAGAGATCCTCTGCGTGGGGCAGAGGTTGCTCTTGTCCAAGTTGACCCTGAAGACCCAAACGGCTGAGGTGTCGGAGCACCAAGTCCCTGTGTTCGCACAACAGATCTCGCGAGTGAGCTATTATGAGCCAGTCGTCGAGATAGTTGAGAATGCGAACGCCATGTTCTCTCATGGGAACAATGGCCGCCTCCACGACTTTCGTGAAGACATGGGGCGACAGGGCCAGGCCGAAGGGTAGGACTTTGTACTGAAATGCTCGACCCTCGAACGCAAAACGAAGAAAGGGTCTGTGTCGAGGAAGAATCGAAACATGAAAGTACGCGTCCTTCAGGTCGATCGCTGCAAACCAATCCCAGGGACGGATGCATTCGAAGATGCGCTTGTGCGTGAGCATTTTGAACGGGAGCTTGTGCAGGGCCCGATTCAAAACTCGCAGGTCCAGGATCGGTTGTAACCCACCGCCTTTCTTGGGTACAATGAAGTAGGGGCTGTAGAACCCAGACTTCATCTCGGCTGGAGGGACCGGCTCGATCGAGTCCTTCGCCAGCAGGACGTCGATCTCTTCCCTCAAGACAGGGGCATCGACGCTCCACACCCGAGTGAAGCGGATATCCCTGTACTTGGGAGGCCGGCGAGCAAACTGAATTGCATAGCCGAGCCGAATGGTACAGATGAGCCAGCGGGGCGGCCTCGGAAGCGCTAACCAGGCTTCGACAGACCGTACCAACGAGCCCACCCGGACCACCGGCGCACCCGCGGAGGGGCAGCGAAGTGGAAGGCAGGGACCAGACTCCGGAGGCATTACTGCGGCCGAGAGAGAGGTCTGGGTGTGCAAGGCAACACCTACCTGCTTCCACCGAGGGGCAGACGGCAGGGAAGGCCCGGAGGCGTTCGAGATGCTGGCTGTCCCGAGGCGAAGGAAGGAGGGGAAACGAGGAGCGAGGCCTGGGAGCGTCGGGTCTAGGTTTTACGCGCCTCCTTGCCCAGCGGGGGACGAGAGTGACGAGGCCGTGGCGGCGTCACTGACATCTGAGCGCTGGGGTGAGGGGAATGAGAGCGGCGAGGCAACTTGGCGGCGCACACTGTCATTCTGACCCTCTTGGAGGGCGGAGACTGATAGTGGCGAGGCAATGGAGCGTCGACCTTGACTGCCAGTCTCGACCGTGAGTGACCCAGAGGAAGTAGAAATTGCTCTTTTATTGACAATTTGGGTACCGCCAACCGACTGTTCAGCGGCAAAACAGAAACAAAAGAAAGATTCTCCACCTGGCCCTCCTCCAGGGGAAGGAGGTGTGCAGAGGCACCCTCCTGAAGAGCAACCGTCACATCCTCTGGGTCGCCCGTCTCAGGGTTGCTTACCTCTCCTCTTGCTAGGGGGTTTGGACGAACCCCGAGCGGGCTGGGCAGCTCTCTTGCGGCCGGCACCCTGCTGCCTAGGGGGCTGCTGCTTAGTCTGGGCAGGGGCGGAGGCAGCGGCAGGAGGGCTCCCTTGGCGACGAGCAGACGGAGGCGCAGCCGAAGGAGACGGGGCAGCAGCAGCCTGTCTCCGGGGCATGATGTGTTTGATAACCTCAGACTGCTTCTGGGCGGCGGAGAACTGTTGGGCGTAGCTCTCCACCGCGTCGCCGAAGAGGCCACCCTGGGATATGGGAGAGTTCAGGAACCTACTCTTGTCCGACTCCCTCATATCGGCCAGGGTGAGCCACAGGTGTCGCTCCTGGACCACAAGCGTGGACATCGCCCGGCTCAGGGAACGTGCGGTGACTTTCGTCGCATGTCAGAGAGCGCCTTGGCCTGGTGGACCTGAAGGAGCGCCATCGCATGCAGGGCAGAAGCAGCTTCTCCACATGCATTGTAAGCCTTCCCAGTCAGACTGGAGGATAACCTATAGGCGCGAGAGGGGAGCGTAGGAACACCCCCCCAGGTGGAGGCGGTCTTAGGACACAGCTGCATAGCAACTGACCGTTCCACTGGGGGTATGCCCTCGTATCCCTTCACTGCCCCGCCATCGAGAGTGGTAAGGGAGGAGGAGAGAGTTGACCTGTGTCTGGCCGCCAGAGGGGCCGTCCACGATCTCGTCACCTCCTCATGCACCTCCGGAAAGAAAGGTACCGGGGCGGGGCACTGAGAACCAGCGCGGGCCGCCCCCGAGAAATCAATCGTCAAGCCGCGAAGGTTCGGGACTCCCCCTCGCTTGAGGGTTCTTAGTCTTGATCTAAGCACCGCGATGGTCATGTTCCCACAGTGAGAACATGACTCATTCACGAACGCAGCCTCAGCGTGCGCAAGGCCCAAGGACGAGAGGCAGCGATCATGACCATCAACCGGAGGCAGAGTCTGACTGCACCCAGAAACGCACGGGTGAAACGTCATCCTGAAAAGGACGCAATCTTCACCCGTGTTGCTCTTTCAGAGAAATGCTCTCTTTAATGTGCTGAAGCTCACAGGGACCAACGCGACAACACAGCGGGGAAACTGCAAGCCCGCTATGATACAGACTATAACCTAGATGTGCTGTGTTTGACAGAAACCTGGCTAAAACCAAACGATTACATTACTTTAAATGAGTCAACCCCACAAGATTACTGTTATAAACATGAACCTCGTCTAAAAGGCAAAGGGGGAGGTGTTGCTGTAATTTATAGTAATATTTTTAAAACCACTAAGAAATCTATTTTTAAATATACTTCTTTTGAAGTGTTGTTGCGTAATGTAAAAATATATAGTGTAAACGATAAATCACGTTTGAGAATTCTGCTGGCTACTGTATACAGGCCACCAGGGCACCATAAAGATTTTATCAAAGAATTTGCAGACTTTCTATCAGAATTAGTATTGGCTGCCGATAAAGTACTAATTGTTGGTGATTTTAATATACATGTAGATAATGAAAAAGATGCATTGGGATTGGCACTTAAAGACATTGTAAACTCAATTGGAGTTAGAAAACACGTGTCAGGACCTACTAATTGTCGTAATCATACTCTAGATCTAATATTATCACATGGAATAGATGTTGATGCTGTTGAAATTCTGCAGCAGAGCGATGACATCTCAAATCATTATCTAGTCTCATGTAAACTACATTTAGCCAAGGCCGCAAAGCCGACTCCGTGTAATAAATATGTTAGACCTATAACTTCTGCCTCTAAAGATTGCTTTATCAATAATCTTCCTAATCAGTTTCATCATCTCAGCATCCAGGATAGCTTAGAAGAACTTTATATTGCAACAGAAACTTTTAACTCTCTCTTTTCCAGCACTTTAGACGCAGTTGCTCCGTTGCGCTTAAAGAAGATTAAAGAAAATAGTCCAACGCCGTGGTACAACGAGCACACTCAGGCCCTTAAGAGAGCAGCCAGAAAAATGGAGCGCAACTGGAAGAAAACAAAACTAGAGGTATTTCGGATTTCATGGAAAGAGAGCTTGATTGCTTACAGAGAGGCTTTAAAAGCTGCTAGATCTGCTTATTTTTCAACCCTATTAGAAGAAAATAAACATAATCCTAGATACATATTTGAAACAGAGGCTAAACTAACGAAAAAGAAAGCTTCAAGCACAGAACTTTCCGAGCAACACAGTAATGACTTTATGAACTTCTTAACTTATAAGATCGATAATATCAGGGACAAAATTATAACTATGCAACCGTCTACTACAGTATCGCATTAGGGAGTGCAGTGTAGTCTCCCTGAGGATAAATTTATTCATTTGTTCCTATAGGAGAGGAAGAATTCTGCAAACTCGTTAATTCATCTAAATCGACAACTTGTGTTAGACCATATACCAATTAATCTACTGAAAGAGATGCTTCCAGAGATCATAGATCCTCTTCTTAATATCATTAATTCGTCTTTGTCTCTAGGATACGTACCAAAAACCTTTAAGCTGGCTATGATAAAACCGCTTGTTAAAAAAACACAACTTGATCCTTCAGAATGAGTCACTTACAGACCGATCTCAAATCTGCCTTTTCTATCAAAGATATTACAAAAAGCAGCATCCTCACAACTGTGTTCCTTTCTTGAAAGAAATGATGTCTGCGAGGATTTTCAGTCAGGATTCAGACCGTACCATAGTACTGAGACAGCACTCATTAGAGTTACAAATGATTTACTTTTATCATCCGATCGTGGTTGTACCTCTCTATTAGAGTTACTTGATCTTTTGAGCATTTGACACCATTGACCACAACATTCTTTTAAATAGAGTAGAAAACTATGTTGGCATTAGTGGAATTGCACTAGCATGGTTTAAATCATACTTATCTGACCGTTATCAGTTTGTAGCAGTAAATAAAGAGATGTCTTATCGATCACAAGTTCAGTATGGCGTACCACAGGGCTCAGTACTAGGACTGCTGCTGTTCACTCTGTACATGATACCATTAGGAGATATCATTAGGAAACATGGAATTAGCTTTCACTGTTATGCCGATGATACTCAGCTCTATATTTCTTCAAAACCTAATGAAACTTACCAATTCACAAAATTAACGGAATGCATAGCTGATATAAATAATTGGATGGCCAGTAATTTCCTACTACTAAACTCTGAAAAAACAGAGATTCTAATTATTGGACAAAAAACTTCCACACGTAATAACCTAGAATACTGTCTAACACTTGATGGCTGCTCTGTTAAGTCTTCGTCGTCGGTTAGGACTGAGACAGCTCTCATTAGAGTTACAAATTATTTGCTTTTATCATCTGATCATGGTTGTATATCTCTATTAGAGTTACTCGATCTTAGTGCTGCATTTGACACCATTGACCACAACATTCTTTTAAATAGACTAGAAAACTATGTTGGCATTAGTGGAATTGCACTAGCTTGGTTTAAATCATACTTATCTGACGGTTATCAGTTTATAGCAGTTAATGGAGAGATGTCTTATCGATCACAAGTTTAGTATGGCGTACCACAAGGCTCAGTACTAGGACCGCTGCTGTTCACTCTGTACATGCTACCCTTAGGAGATATCATTAGGAAACATGGAATTAGCTTTCACTGTTATGCCGATGATACTCAGCTCTATATTTCTTCAAAATCTAACGAAACTTACCAATTCACAAAATTAACGGAATGCATAGCTGATATAAAAAATTGGATGACTAGTAATTTCCTACTACTAAACTCTGAAAAAACAGATTCTAATTATTGGACAAAAAACTTCCACACATAATAGCTTAGAATACTGTCTAACACTTGATGGCTGCTCTGTTAAGTCTTCGTCATCGGTTAGGAACCTGGGTGTGCTCTTTGATAGCAATCTTTCATTTGAAAGTCATGTGTCTAGTATCTGTAAAAACGCATTTTTCCATCTTAAAAATATATCTAAATTACGACATATGCTCTGATTAACAAATGCGGAACAATTAGTTCATGCTTTCATGACATCAAGACTAGATTATTGTAATGCTCTACTGGGTGGTTGCCCTACATGCTTAATAAATAAACACAGCTAGTTCAAAACGCAGCAGCTCGAGTTCTTACCAGAACCAGGAAGTATGACCATATTAGCCCGGTTCTGTCAACACTGCATTGGCTGCCTATTAAACATTGTAAAAAATTTAAAATATTGTTGATTACTTACAAAGCACTAAATGGTTTAGCTCCGCAGTACTTGAGCGAGCTCTTAACGCATTATAGTCCTTCACGTCTATTGCGATCTCAAAATCCGGGCCAGTTGATAATACCTATAATATCAAAATCGACTGCTGGCGGTAGATCCTTTTCCTATTTAGCACCAAAACTCTGGAACAGTCTTCCTACCATTGTCCAGGAAGCAGACACACTCTGTCAGTTCAAAGCTAGACTAAAAACACATCTCTTTGACCTAGCATACACATAATACATTATAGACTTCTATAATTCAATGTTAGGCTGCATATATTAGGTCAGCCGGAACTGGGAACACTTCCCATTAATCCTGATGTACTCGTTACATCATAAGAAGAATGGCATCTATGCTAATTTTAGTGCCTTTGTTTTTTCCCGAGCCTGCCGGATCCAGGTCGTATCCAAATCTGACTAGGAGCTTTGCCTGGACCCGATGACAATGCAGTGCTGAAGTGCCAACTAGCCACTCCCTATGGAGGATCCCTTTCCCACTCTACAGATAAAACGTTGTGATTCCGGTTCGCGTACCCACCCCGAAGTGATAAAATTAAACAAAATTCTGTATCAAATTACAGTTACTGTAAATCCGGCCTCTAGTTCATAAACGCCAGAGGAGAACTGGCCCCCGACTGAGCCTGGGTTCTCCCAAGGTTTTTTTTCTCTCCATTAAGTCACCTGAGGGAGTTTTAGGACACCAGTAGGTCACTTGATGGAGTTTTTCGGTTCCTTGCCACTGTTGCCTTTGGCTTGCTCAGTTGGGGATATTCAAAATAATTAACCAAGCATTAATACCATTGATCAGCCCTACCAAACGAGGATGTTTTTTCCACAAAGAAACAAACATTGTTGTTATTTGATTGATACTGTGAAGCTGCTTTGATACAATTTATATTGTGAAAAGCGCTATATAAATATACTTGACTTGACTTAATAGAATTACACCAGTATCCTGCCAAAATAAATGCTTGAAGATTTGAACGATTGAAAGGGAAGAATTTAAAACATAAATATTAGTATTGTAACATGTAAAATAAAATTAGCATAAGGTCTTTCATTATCAAATGTTAATTCTTTTTTATTTTACAGGACAATTGTACAGAACGAAAACAACAATAGGATTAATAATAACAATAGGCACTTGACAAGAATGAAACCCTCACCCTGTTATAAGAGCTGAAGTCCAGCCGAGCTTGAACAGGGGCGGAGGACGCCACTGCTCCATAGATGAGATGAGGAAACTACAGGAGAACACATGTAGAAGTTTCACTGAATGGAAAGAGCAGCATAGGCATTTTTGTACATTTCCTCAGTGTTACAAAAAAACAAAAGAAAATTATGACAGAATTCTGTAACACTTTTCAATGTTCCATTTGTTAATACTAATAGTTAATACATTCCTCAACATTAACAATGAAATATACTACTAAAGTTAATTTATTCATCATAGTTCATGTTAATTTCAACATTTACTAATTATTATTACTAATTATTATAATTAGTGCTGAGCAACGATTAATTGTGATTAATCGCATCCAAAAAGTTTGTTTACATAATATATTTGTTTGTACTGTGTATAATCATTTTGTACATATAAATACAAATAAATACACACTTGAATATATGTAAGATATATTTGCATGTATATACTTTATATGTGTTTATATATAATTTATATCCCATATAAATATTTTATATATAAATAACACATTTTTCTTAAATATATGTATGTATTTATATATACAAAATGATTATACACAGTACACACACATATATAATGCGATTAATCGTTGCTCTGAATTAATTATAATCTTTAATATTATTTTTTGGCCTTGAGCTAACATGAACAAACAATAAACACTTGTATTTTTATTAAAGTTAACAATGATTAATCAATACTACTCGTGTGCTCATTGTTATTAACTGTAATTATCCTTATTGTAAGTGTTAACCAGATTTTTTGTTTTTTTGTTAACTAACCCTTTAAGGCGATAGACCCTGGTGGAGATTTGATCCTCTAAAATGTATTTGAATTAAAGATTAAAAACTAATTAAAAACTTTGGTTCCACAATAATGTCTTTGTGATCGCATTTAAATAATTAATTTGATACAGTGAGTACATAGGCCTACATGTTTTTACATTGTACTTACATTTAAAAAATTGTGTAAATTGCGTGTAATCACATCTGTTATTACACTGTTGACTAGGGCTGTAACGATACCCTCATGTCACGATTCGATACATATCAACATACTGAACTCATGATATGATATTATTGCGATACTCCAAAACATATGATAAAAGGTTAACAAAAAAAGTACTGTTAAATAAAATGCTAAATTTGAGTTACATTGTGTGTAAATGAATAGGATTGGACTTGGTGCTGGAAACCCAAAGCACAGGACAATAGAGACGCCAGAATAAACACATTCATGATTCTGAAGCTGAAAATACAGCGTTATTTTAGAAGAATATGATTGCACTCTTTCACTGTCTAGATATATTTAAAATAATGTGGGCCACCTATTACTGGTAACGCAAGACATTCGGCATTATCAGGACCCACAAATATTCCCCCATTGCATTATTATACATTATATTCAACATTATATATAGTAGTTTAATGTAGTAATGACAATAAAACTCTGAAAACTTGAATTTTTAACATATTTAACAGTAATTATTAATTTGGGTGAACTATACACAATCCATATTGTCACCTTCCATGATACATACTGTTGCAATTTATTATTATTATATATTGTGATATATTGTTACACCCCTATACTGTTGACCTTTAACCCACCCTCCTAGACCATCAAACCTGTGCCGAACCTCACCCGTATCCCAGCAGCATAAGAGTATGGACACATGCATTAGTAGTTAAGACACGAGACCAACAGAAATTTTGAACTTGTGTGTGAACAAACCTTTCCTCTCAGCCAAGCCGAGAGCGCTCCAGCATAGGAGCCTCCGAAGCTGATCCAGGTGTTGGTGTGCGAGAGGCCGAAGCGCTGGCTGATGTAGTGCCGGAACACAGCCAAGTCGGACAAACTGAGACGGGGAGGAGAGGAAACAACATGCGTCATGACGGTCACTGTGATCACCATTGTGATGTGTGAAAGCTCGTCATCATTACGCCTGCTGGCTGGAGAGATGTCTCAGCGCCTCGGTCTCGAGTCCATCAGGGTGGACGCTCTGGCCGTAGAAGCGGTGCTCCAGCGACACCAGCAGCGCTCCGTGTCTCTCGGCCATCCGCACATGCTGCCCTGAAGGAAATCACATTTCTCTATTAGCGTTCTCACAATCACAGAATCAATTCGAATTTAACTTCAACGTCGAATTGAATGCAACTTTAGAAAACTTTGCCTTCATTAATGAATAACTGCACAGGAACAAATGAGTAACGCATTATTAACACTCTCTACTATTAGCTAACAAGAAACTCTGATTAACGAATTAGTAATAGCGCTCAAAATTAAAATAAGCTCAAAATGAACAGCTCAACAACTCAAAATTAAAATAAAAAAATTAAAGAATCAATTCGAATTTAAATTGAAAAACTTTTACTTCACAATATTAAAAATTAAACTTTTACTTAACTTCAAATTGAATGCAACTTTAGAAAACTGTGCCTTCATTAATGAATAACTACACAGGAACAAACGAGTAACGCACTATTAACACTCTAGTAACTACTATTAGCTAACAATAAACTCTGATTAACGAGTTAGTAAGTGATTGCGCTCAGTTGAATGTGGTAGTTCACTATTAGCTAATCAATAACTACTATTTTTCATACCTCACTGAAGACTATGAGAACTACTATGTACAGGTTCATAATTGATATTAATAATGCATAATGTATAATATAATGTAATGGTAACCCATTAGCAATGACTCGAGTCCTTCTAAAGGAACTGCTAATCATTTGGATTATTATGCTAAACTGAAAAGCTTGATAACTAATATTGACTGAAGTCATTGTAAGCTTCTGATGTTTTTGTAAGGTTTTGGATAGTAACGACTCAAGTGTTACTACATCTTTCTAAAGGATCTAAAAAAATATTTAGATCAGATTTCTAAAGTGAAGATCATGGGAAGGAATTACCACAAAATCTCAAAAGCTTACAATGACTTCAGTCAATATTAGATAGTTATCATATTTCCACTTTAGATACTGATCCAAATAATTAGCAGTTCCTTTAGAAGGATGTAGTAACACTCGAGTCATTATGGGTTAATGTTACCCTTTATTATAAACAATGCTTAATTCATTTTAATTATGAACCTGTAGTTCTCTGGGAGGAATGAAAAAAATAGTTTTGGCTGGTCCATATACACACAACCTTTGCTTCATGAACGCTCAGCTCTGGAAATATATATATATATTTATCCCTTGTGATGTTCTTCTTTATTTGCAAGCCATTGCTTTGGATAAATGTAAATGCATTTTTTTTTCAGGCAACCAGTTATGCCATGTGACTGATGATTCTGTATTGTTAAATGTAAATTGTAAGTTGGCTTACTTAGTTGGGGACATTTAATTTTATATTTAACAATATTATTACAACATTATTTTCCTGTTATCTCTGTAAGCTGCTTTGAAACAAACTGTATTGTAAAAAGCGGCGCGCTATATAAATAAAGGTGACTTGACTTGACTAAGACTTTGCAGCAGACAGGACAATGATATTAAGAGCCCTCCCAAAAGCTATAAAAAAATATGTGGTGTAGTAAATGACAGCATGATGCTTTTTCTTAGAGTTTAACTGGTTTTGAAGCTGCAACATTTGGCGCCACCCAGTGGACATTTGGCCAGCAGCAGGAGTGAGATGTAGGAGGAAGTGACGGGTGTTTTAGCGTTAGCAAAACGTATCTATAAGCACGTTTTTCTCAGGAGATCAGGTTGAATGTAGCAGAATGAATTGAAGCCAAAAAAAAGGGTCCTAACCGAACAATACACTGAATTTGGAGAGCGGTCCCTCTCCTCCTATGTAGAGAAAGACTGGTCCATCTGAACGCTGCCAATACACGTCGTTCACAAAGAATTTCTGTGCAGAACAAATATTCATGAATAAATGATAAAAAAAAATTACTGACATGATTTTTTGACATTGACATTTGTTTTAATATGGGCCTAATTAAAACAACATTTTACAATAACTTAATAATTAATTTTGTATTTATTTATTTCATATTATTTTGAATATAGGAATTGAAACGACTCATTTCAGTAACACTTTATAATACATATACAGCAATAACGTATTTACAAATTAAATAAGCTGTTAAAGCATAAAAAGCATTATTTTTTATTGCCATTAAACCAAAATAATAATATGTGTTAATGACGATAAATGAAGAGCTCAAGATTTTTATATAGCCTATTAATTAACTGTAAACGAATACTTACAAATGATTTAAGTACTTTATTAGGCTACTGTATACTTATTATAAAGTGTTTCCATTTCATGCTTGTGTCCCCCTGCTCACATTTAAAGCAGGATGAGTGTGAGCTTGTGTCTATAATGTGTACCTGTGGGAAGGTTTTGTTATTTTGCTTGTCAAAGTGGTCCAGGGGTTGGTGAATTGTGCCTTTTTTGGGAATGGCAGTGGAAGTGTGTTTTATTCGGGCCAGTTGGATTTTATGCACGTGGTCCTTCATTCGCCATAGAATTTGACCTAGAAAAAATATATAACAAACATTTTTTTTCAATGTTTTTGAAAAAAGACTCTTCTGCTCACCAAATCTGATTTGAGTTATCAAAACTACAGTAAAAACAGTAATATTGTGAAATATTATTACAATTTAAAATAATTGTTTTCTATTTTAACATATATTAAAAATGTAACTTATTATTTGTGATCAAAGCTGAAATTTCAGCATCTTTTAGAAATCATTCTAATATGCTGATTTGCTGCTCAAGCAACATTTATTTTCATTATCAATGTGGAAATATGCCCGAAAAACATTGATATTTATCATTGTTCAACCCTTAAGCACTACTATTATTTCAAGCCCATCAACTGACACTAGCAAATGTAATTTTAAAGCTTTGGTGTTTACTTAAGACACACACACAATAATTGAAAGAATATTAATAACCCAGTGGCATTTCTGTCTCGTAACATGCTTTGTGCTGTTATATATTCTATAATAATTTGTTACATTTATATAGTGCTTTTCTGGGTACGCAAAGCGCTTTACATGGAAGGGGGATCTCCTCAACCACCAGTCAGTATATGAGGATGATCAGGAGGCCATGATGGACGGAGGCCACTGGGGCAGATTTGGCCAGGATGCCGGAGTTACACCCCTACTCTTTTTCAAAGGACATCCTGGGATTTTTGATGACCACAGAGAGTCAGGGCCTCGGTTTAACGTCCCATCCGGTGCTCTTTGACAGTACAGTGTCCCTGTCACTACACTGGGGCGTTAGGACCCACACAGACCACAGGGTGAGCGCCCCCTGCTGGCCTCACTAACACCTCTTCCAGCAGCAACCTGGTTTTCTCAGGAGTCTAACATCCAGGTACTGACCAGCCTCAGCCCTGTGCAGCTTCAGTGGGAGACCAGTCTTGGGCTACAGGGTGATATGGCTAAACATTCTAAACATATTTGGGGTTGAAGGTCAACTAGCAAATATCACCAAAACTGGACCTTGATGAGACCAATACATGTCGTTCAAAATTTGGGATCGGTAAGATTGTTAATGTTTTTAAAATAAGTCTCCTCTGCTCAACAAGGGTGCATTTATTTGATTATAAAACACACACACACACACATAATATTGTGAAATATTATTACAATTTAAAATAACTGTTTAATTTTTGAATATATTAAAAAAAATAATTTATTCCTGTGATCAAAGCTGAATTTTCAGCATCATTGCTGATCCTTCAGAAATCATTTTAATATGCAGATTTGATGCTCAAGAAACATTTATTATTGTTATCAATGTTGAAAACAGTTGTGTACAAAAACAACAAAAAAATCAGGATAATTTGAATAAAAGTTAAAAAGAACCACATTTATCTGAAATAGAAAGCTTTTGTTACATTACCGTTCATAAGTTCGGGGTCAGTAATTGTTTTTTTCAATACTTTCAATCAATACTTTTATTCAGCAAGGATAAATTAAATTGATCAAAAGTTACGATAAAGACATTTATAATGTTATAAAAGATTCTATTTTCAAGTAAATAAAATAAAACTTCCTATTCATCATAGAATCCTGAAAAAAACATGTACATAACTGATTTCAAGATTGATAATAATAATGAATGTTTTTTAAGCATTATAATCATCATATTAGAATGATTTCTGAAGGATCATGTGACACTGAAGACTGGAGTAATGATTTTGAAAATCCAGCTTTGATCACAGGAATAAATTACATGTTCAAATATATTCCCATAGAAAACAGTTAATATATAATTGTCATTATATATATATATATATATATAGTATTTTTAATCATTTAAATGCAGCCTTGGTGAGCAGAAGAGACTTATTTTAAAAACATTAAAAAAAATACAGATCTCACACTTTTTGAACGACAGTGTAAGTGTAAACATACTGTTAAAGACCGTAAGAGAAACTTAAATCATGTGATCCCATTCCCTTAAACATTATGTCAGAAAGATGGGAAATGTCATAACATAACGGTTTGAATAGTAAGTGACAGACAAATCATACATGCTTTAAAATGCATAAACCACGTTAGAAGTAACAGCATGATATATAAATTTCAATACAAAGCAAAATTCCACATAACCCACTGTAATGATGATGATATTCAGATGAAAAAATGAATATAGTTTTCCATTAAATTTCTTTACATACCAAACAAGACAAACATTACAAAAGTTATAACCGTAAATAAATAAAAACACTATTTTCTTTATTATATCAATAGCAAGTCATGGCTGTTAATAATGCCCCGAGGATGACATGTATTCCTGATAATAACACAAGATACAAGAGTATGAGAAAGAGATAATTCTGACATTCACCCACTGAAATAACTCAAACGTGTAACCTGGCTATTATAGATATATATTATTTTCAGTTGGGTTAAAAAACAATGGAGAAGTTTAAGTGCAGAATGAGTCTTACCGGAGTAAACCAGGTGGAGCAGCAGTATCACAGAGACCCATCTCAGCACAGACATCCTTGTGCCGGATTATCAAGATGTCAGGATCACAGAACCCTCTGGTTTAGTGCTGATGGTTTCCAGTGTATTATACTTTTATACCCGGTTGGCGAGTCAGTAATGCGATACGGCTCCCAGTGTGTACAGCACGATATAATGAACACCTGAAACCTGGACGCGGAGATCAGCACATGATATCCACGCTGCGATGATGTTCATATTACAAAACCAAACTACTTTCTCTTCACAAATAGTCCATACTGACATGACCTATACACTCATTTTAGCATTTTTATTTCATTTAGGGAACCTGTACACATTTAGATTTTAGTGTGCATTCAGCACTGAACATGTTTAGCATTGTTTTGGTTAGTTATCTGACATCTGTGAGCCAGACTTTCAGGCACCCGTAGAAAACATTAAATCAAACTTTCATTTTAATTAACCCGTCCTAGAAAGACTCGACACCAAACCCATAGAGTTCACTGAAGGTGAAGACGGACTTGACACACGTAACCGCGAGATATGCTTTAAACAAGTCGACTCGGGTGTGTAGACTCTCAGAGCTTGGAGAAAAGGATTTCTTTGAGGCTTTTCTTCTCCATCGCGGCCTGCGCTGACTTCATTAAATCTTGGGTTTGGAGCATGCTCATATTCCAGGTGCTCTACACAAACAAACAACAACAGGAAACAGTTTCTTTGGTTTAGTGTTGTGCATTTTACATCAATCAAGCATAAATAAGGATAATCCATTTTTTTCCTAATCAGCCTACTGCATTTTAGATTATGGGAGGCACTTCCAGTTTGGGGAAGATCCAATATTCAACCTTAAATAAAAGTTAAAAAAAAAAACACTCAAAATGATGATTGCTCTCCCGGTTTAATTTACAATATATCCCATTAATAATTCTATGGAATGCACTAAGAATCTCGTTTTCTCGTCTTTTTCTTCACACGGATGCTTTAAAATGTAATTGCCTCCCCTTTTCACTTCTTTAAGCAGTGTTTATTATGTTTCAAAAGCAGGTAAACACTATATTTCTATATATACACTATATATTTTCACCCTTCAACCGTTGAACAGACAATAAATAATGTCATCTCATTGCATACAGTTTTTGAACTATGAAAACGATTATTATTGCATTCCTAAAGCAAATTGGCTGGTTGTTTACAGTTTAACAGAAGTTACTCCCATTATTCACACAACGCATCATCAGGCGAATACATGGCATTCAAAAGCTATAGTCTGATCCAGCAACCTTTTTCATGCTTTCTGTTATTCTGCTGCTTATTTTACTTCTATTAGGGGAGACAAAAGAGTGTTTGGACATGGGAAGACGTTGTTAAAAAACACACTAGAAATGGCTGTCCACGAGACATAATACTACTTGGACCCATAACAAATTGATAAAAAAATATAACTGAAAAAAAGGGAGTTGTAGGAGTGATTAACATACATTTATTCTATTGTTGGTCTATGTTTAATGTATTTGTTCTATATTTGTTTTCAATTTTATTTGCTATTTTCAATTAAAATATTTTGAATTAAATGGGCTTGGTGATGGTGGATAGTTTATTTATTTGGATTAAAGTATGTCTAATAAACACTAAATTATAGACAACATTTTAAGGGATGTTTAGTTTGACTTAATTCGCTTTTTTAATTAGTTTACTAACCACTGCGATAATGGCAAGGTTGCAACAACAGCAATATTTCTAAATTATCCTCATTTATATATTCTAGGAGATGTGTAACAGAAAATTGTAGCATAAAATGAGAATATTACACCAGAATTTGAAACGTTTTTTTGAGAAGAATGTGCTACAACATTCCCTGATCTCCACTACACAAAAAGACAAATGGAAAAATAGACACATAATGATTAATCAGTTATTAATCCCAAATTAATTGTTTACTCGGAGGGGAGGAGGTTCAATAGGTCACAATTCAAACAGTTGAATCTTTTTTTTTTGTTTCTCTGTATCTTCAGAAATCCATGCACACTTGCCTCTCATTGCTTCCGTGCTGATGTTATTTTAATTCCCATATACAATCTGGATCTGTTTTTCTGATTTTGCCTTATTATTAATATTATATTATTATGTCACTTTGTCATTTTATATACACTTGTTCGTCTGGATGTTTGGCTGATGCGAGTTGTGATCTCACCATGTAGTCCAGGGAATCTGCAACACTGTGGTCTCTGGAGTGAATGAGGTTGACTTTGGTTCCCTGCACTGCTACAGGACTTTTGCTGGCGATCTCTCCTGCCATCTCCAGAGCGCCGGCCATCATAGCCTCTTTATCTGGGAACACACGACTGTGGGCAACAAGAAAACAAACGCACACAGAAACTATTAGATTTTTCATGTAAATATACACTCATCCGATACCAGTACCTATTCTGTATTTTTTAAACGGTTCCGGTGCTTAAACGGTTCTTGAACTGGTACTTAAGAAAACGAAACCGCACACACTTTGTCAAAAAAAATACCCTTTTATTTAAAGGGCCAAACTGGACACAATCTTAACTTAAACATTTTCTGATTTCTGATTCTACTGATGTAAAACACTTAAGTTAAGATCAACATTTTGTCTTCACATATTTTGACTTTTACTTTAAGCAGAGAAATATCTGACACTGAGCAAAAATATTTAACACACACAGTATAGCCTCGTATGAAGAAGTGTAGGAACTTTGTTCAAACATTTTGCACACGCTGTCACACTCGCTGTTGAATGGCAACGGTGTTTGCTAGCCTACTTGATATGCAAGATTTGCAGTTGGCATTAAAAAAGGCCTACTAGACTTACCCGAAGAGGAACGGCTGCTGTTATCATCATCTGTGATGTCGCAACCCGATCACACTAAATACGCATTTATCTATTGCACGCAGTGTGTTTATCGTGTCATTTATACGCGAAAATGAGTTATGTGCATAGGATACGCATGGGTTGGTTAGGGCAGGTTTAGTAGTGGTGTGGGGTGCGTGTGTATTATACGTTTTGGTAGAATTAGCGGTGTGGGATGCGTGTGTATTACTAATGAAGTGCGTATCAAATGCATGCAAAAACTGCATATCTTATGCACGTAAAAAACTCATTTTCACGTATGAATTGCACGATAATCACACTGCGTGCTATAGACACACTGGCAGCCTGCTGAACTTGAACTTTCGTCAAGTGTGTCAGAGGTTCTGTGTTCTAATCCGCATTCGTAGTTTTTTTTTTCTCATCAAAACCGATTATGCTCATCAGTGGTTGTATATCAAGCAGGGACACGTTTGTGTGCATTATATTTTGTGATTTCACCGGAACGAATAGAGTCTCTGCAACGGATTGAAGCGTGCGTCCGAGTGAAGACTGTGCGGTGTGTGCGAGCCACAAGAGAAAACACTGTATCCAAAAATAAAAATTTTGTTATAAAAAAACAAGCCCAGCCCAGGTGAAAAAACATTTTACGCATTACTTTTCAAAAAATAAATAAATAAAAAGTAGTGTTGTGTGTTCAAAGATGCTCTTCTGCTTCAAGGTTTGACGTGTTGAGTGTTCAGAGATGCTCTTCTGCTTCAAGGTTTGACGTGTAGAGTGTTCAGAGATGCTCTTCTGCTTCAAGGTTTGACGTGTTGAGTGTTCAGTGATGCTCTTCTGCTTCAAGGTTTGACGTGTTGAGTGTTCAGCAATGCTCTTCTGCTTTATGGTTTGACGTGTTGTGTTCAGAGATGCTCTTCTGCTTTATGGTTTGATGTGTTGTGTGTTCAGTGATGCTCTTCTGCTTCAAGATTTGATGTGTTGTGTGTTCAGTGATGCTCTTCTGCTTCAAGATTTGACGTGTTGAGTGTTCAGAGATGCTCTTCTGCTTCAAGATTTGACGTGTTGAGTGTTCAGTGATGCTCTTCTGCTTCAAGATTTGACGTGTTGTGTGTTCAGTGATGCTCTTCTGCTTCAAGATTTGACGTGCTAAGTGTTCAGAGATGCTCTTCTGCTTCAAGGTTTGACGTGTTGAGTGTTCAGAGATGCTCTTTTGCTTCAAGGTTTGATGTGTTGAGTGTTCAGAGATGCTCTTTTGCTTCAAGGTTTGATGTGTTGAGTGTTCAGTGATGGTCTTTTGCTTCAAGGTTTGATGTGTTGAGTGTTCAGAGATGCTCTTTTGCTTCAAGGTTTGACGTGTTGAGTGTTCAGATATGCTCTTCTGCTTCAAGATTTGATGCGTTGTGTGTTCAGTGATCCTCTTCTGCTTCAAGATTTGACGTGTTGAGTGTTCAGAGATGCTCTTCTGCTTCAAGATTTGACGTGTTGAGTGTTCAGTGATGCTCTTCTGCTTCAAGATTTGACGTGTTGTGTGTTCAGTGATGCTCTTCTGCTTCAAGATTTGACGTGTTAAGTATTCAGAGATGCTCTTCTGCTTCAAGGTTTGATGTGTTGAGTGTTCAGAGATGCTCTTTTGCTTCAAGGTTTGACGTGTTGAGTGTTCAGTGATGCTCTTTTGCTTCAAGGTTTGACGTGTTGAGTGTTCAGTGATGCTCTTTTGCTTCAAGGTTTGACGTGTTGAGTGTTCAGTGATGCTCTTTTGCTTCAAGGTTTGATGTGTTGAGTGTTCAGAGATGCTCTTCTGCTTCAAGGTTTGACATGTTGGGTGTTCAGATGCTCTTCTGCTTCAAGATTTGACGTGTTGAGTGTTCAGTGATGCTCTTCTGCTTCAAGGTTTGACGTGTTGAGTGTTCAGTGATGCTCTTCTGCTTCAAGGTTTGACGTGTTGAGTGTTCAGAGATGCTCTTCTGCTTCAAGGTTTGACGTGTTGAGTGTTCAGAGATGCTCTTCTGCTTCAAGGTTTGATGTGTTGAGTGTTCAGAGATGCTCTTCTGCTTCAAGGTTTGACGTGTTGAGTGTTCAGAGATGCTCTTCTGCTTCAAGGTTTGATGTGTTGAGTGTTCAGAGATGCTCTTCTGCTTCAAGGTTTGACGTGTTGTGTGTTCAGTGATGCTCTTCTGCTTCAAGATTTGACGTGTTGTGTGCATTATATTTTGTGATTTCACCGGAACGAATAGAGTCTCTGCAACGGATTGAAGCGTGCGTCCGAGTGAAGACTGTGCGGTGTGTGCGAGCCACAAGAGAAAACACTGTATCCAAAAATAAAAATTTTGTTATAAAAAAACAAGCCCAGCCCAGGTGAAAAAACATTTTACGCATTACTTTTCAAAAAATAAATAAATAAAAAGTAGTGTTGTGTGTTCAAAGATGCTCTTCTGCTTCAAGGTTTGACGTGTTGAGTGTTCAGAGATGCTCTTCTGCTTCAAGGTTTGACGTGTAGAGTGTTCAGAGATGCTCTTCTGCTTCAAGGTTTGACGTGTTGAGTGTTCAGTGATGCTCTTCTGCTTCAAGGTTTGACGTGTTGAGTGTTCAGCGATGCTCTTCTGCTTTATGGTTTGACGTGTTGTGTTCAGAGATGCTCTTCTGCTTTATGGTTTGATGTGTTGTGTGTTCAGTGATGCTCTTCTGCTTCAAGATTTGATGTGTTGTGTGTTCAGTGATGCTCTTCTGCTTCAAGATTTGACGTGTTGAGTGTTCAGAGATGCTCTTCTGCTTCAAGATTTGACGTGTTGAGTGTTCAGTGATTCTCTTCTGCTTCAAGATTTGACGTGTTGTGTGTTCAGTGATGCTCTTCTGCTTCAAGATTTGACGTGCTAAGTGTTCAGAGATGCTCTTCTGCTTCAAGGTTTGACGTGTTGAGTGTTCAGAGATGCTCTTTTGCTTCAAGGTTTGATGTGTTGAGTGTTCAGAGATGGTCTTTTGCTTCAAGGTTTGATGTGTTGAGTGTTCAGTGATGGTCTTTTGCTTCAAGGTTTGATGTGTTGAGTGTTCAGAGATGCTCTTTTGCTTCAAGGTTTGACGTGTTGAGTGTTCAGATATGCTCTTCTGCTTCAAGATTTGATGCGTTGTGTGTTCAGTGATCCTCTTCTGCTTCAAGATTTGACGTGTTGAGTGTTCAGAGATGCTCTTCTGCTTCAAGATTTGACGTGTTGAGTGTTCAGTGATGCTCTTCTGCTTCAAGATTTGACGTGTTGTGTGTTCAGTGATGCTCTTCTGCTTCAAGATTTGACGTGTTAAGTATTCAGAGATGCTCTTCTGCTTCAAGGTTTGATGTGTTGAGTGTTCAGAGATGCTCTTTTGCTTCAAGGTTTGACGTGTTGAGTGTTCAGTGATGCTCTTTTGCTTCAAGGTTTGACGTGTTGAGTGTTCAGTGATGCTCTTATGCTTCAAGGTTTGACGTGTTGAGTGTTCAGTGATGCTCTTTTGCTTCAAGGTTTGATGTGTTGAGTGTTCAGAGATGCTCTTCTGCTTCAAGGTTTGACATGTTGGGTGTTCAGATGCTCTTCTGCTTCAAGATTTGACGTGTTGAGTGTTCAGTGATGCTCTTCTGCTTCAAGGTTTGACGTGTTGAGTGTTCAGTGATGCTCTTCTGCTTCAAGGTTTGACGTGTTGAGTGTTCAGAGATGCTCTTCTGCTTCAAGGTTTGATGTGTTGAGTGTTCAGAGATGCTCTTCTGCTTCAAGGTTTGACGTGTTGAGTGTTCAGAGATGCTCTTCTGCTTCAAGGTTTGATGTGTTGAGTGTTCAGAGATGCTCTTCTGCTTCAAGGTTTGACGTGTTGTGTGTTCAGTGATGCTCTTCTGCTTCAAGATTTGACGTGTTGTGTGTTCAGTGATGCTCTTCTGCTTCAAGATTTGACGTGTTGTGTGTTCAGTGATGCTCTTCTGCTTCAAGGTTTGACGTGTTGAGTGTTCAGAGATGCTCTTCTACTTCAAGATTTGATGTCTTGTGTGTTCAGAGATGCTCTTCAGCTTTAACCAGTCCAACCAGGACATTCTCCTATGACAATAACAAGGCATTTTCTCCCACAGAACTGATGTTCACCGGTCATTCTCTGTAAACCCTAGAGATGGTTGTGCGTGAAAATCTCAGCAGATCAGCAGTTTCTGAAATACTCAGACCAACAACCATGCTACGTTTAAAGTCACTTAACTCACCTTTCTTCCCCATTCTGATGTCAAGTTTGAACTTTAGCAGATTGCCTTGAACATGTCTAAATGCATTGATTTGAGGTCATGTGATTGGTTGATTAGATGTTTTACGTTAATGAGCAGTTGAACAGGTGGACCTAATAATATGGCCAATGAGTGTAATTGTGTTCACTCTTTCCACAAGTGAAGAGGATAGCCAAGAGTTCTTAAATCTACAGTAGGAAAGTTTTTATTTAAAAAATTGTGAACATATATATTACAAAATAGCATATCATCTCATTTCTTATTGCTTAAATGTCTCACCTGACCAATCCACAGTTCTTGGCTTCATCAGCGTGCATCTTCCTTGCAGTGAAAGCCAACTCATTCACTAGACTGAAAGACAGTGGGAGCAAACTTTACTGTGAATTGCATAAAAACAGGGCACTGCAAATGGATCTACAACACGCGTTAAAGGGGTCATCGGATGCTAAATTCACTTTTATATGGTGTTTGCATATAAATGTGTCTTTGGAGGGTGTGAACACAACCACCATACAATGAAAAAAATCCATTCACTCCTTTTTTTAAATCCTCAAAAAGTCTAAACACTCAATAATCAAGCCATTTGGATTTCTGAGCAATATGATGTCATATTGCTCATGTTCTGTCCCCGACCACAGACGGACTGTCCCGTATACGCATATTTACGCACTCAGCCATTTGTATACTGTCTGCCAAGGCAGCACTTTATGTGTCTTGTGTCGACACGCTACATGGAAAAGAGGGGTGGAGTGAGCAGTTACTCATTATCATTTAAAGAGACATGCACCAAAACGGGTCGCTGTGAACAGAGCTGTTTTTGAGGAGGTAAAAGGGTGTTGTTTTACACAACATTTTGAGGAATTTTAACCAAAGTATGCTACAAACTTTACATGAAGACCCCAAAGAATCATACCAACTTGTGGAAAATGGGCATCCAATGACCCCTTTAAGATCAAGATAGTACCTTCGACTTCCAATCACTCTGGGGAGACGTTGCAAAGTCCCGACATCAGCTGCCAAGCCAATGTCAACCTCCTGAGCATGAAAAGGGTAATCAATTCAGGCATTTAAATTGAAATCTCTGCAAATCTAAGTTTATTCTAATGGCATTAAATGGCATTAAACGGTCAGTTAAAATCACAATGACAATATAATGAGACTGCCCACACCTTGACCTGAAACCAGGCATCCTGCGTACACAGTCGTATATCACATGCTGTGATCAAGTCCACTCCTGTAAGACACAATGAAATGATAACATTTATAAGATTGAAGAATCTTTTTATATCTGGTGAAGCAACAAACTTCTAGTGGAGAAACTAACTTCACTAGTACAAAGTTGTTCAAGTTGAGGAGGTCGATCATGAATGAATGAATTATACAAATTACTTGTGTCTGTATCATTACATCATAGCACCTCCTGTCTTTGAGTTCATTTGTCCAAAAGACCCACCAAAGTTTGGCCTGGTAGGACATTCTTATCTAATAACTACTCAATGCTTATTGGTCATTGCTGGCCATATTTTTTTTGGCATATGTAACTGTTCTCATAAACAATGATGGTGCCTTGGACAAAGACACTGCATGCTAAATTTCAAGTCAAACGAATCAATAATTTCATAGTTAAAGACATTTTAATGTCTGTCATAATTATAGCAAACTATAATAACTACAGTAAAAATTATAAACAAAAAACACAATAGGGTACAAATACTGATTGCTTCATGATCAAATAATACTAAAGAAGAAATCTGTATAATGAATTTGTATAATTATATTCACAATAAAGTATAGAATGTTGTGGAAATTTCTTAACAGAGGGAAACTAACCTCCTCCTATACATGCACCGTGAACGGCCACAATCACTGGTTTTGGACACTGTTCAAAGAAACACAAGAGACATGATGAAACATGATTTGTGCATTGAGATAAAGTAGTTAGTTAGTTGCTATTGAATGTTATAGCCAAATATTCATGTTCATCTAAAAATACTGCAATCCTCTGATCATTTTCATGTCATGCCTTTTCACCATAGTTCTCAAATATGCATAAAGAACGAATCTTCATTTTTGTATGAATTCCCATTTTACCTATATCCCATTTATGGTATACAATACATATATTCTCATATACAATATATGGACAAAAGTACTGTGGACACCTGACCATTACCCCAACAGGGACTGTAATGACATCTCATTCTAAAGACATAGACATCAATATGAAGTTGGTCCGCCGTTGCAGCTATAACAGCTTCAACTCCTCTGGGAAGGCTTTCTACATGGTTTAGGAGTGTGTTTATGGGATTTTTTTTATCATTCTTCTAGAAGCGCATTTGTGAGGTCAGGCACTGATGTTGGACGAGAAGGCCTGGCTCGCAGTCTCTGTTCCAGTTCATCCCAAAGGTGTTCAATGGTATTGAGGTCAGGACTCTGTGCAGGCCAGTCAAGTTCCTCCACACCCAACTCATCCAACCATGTCTTTATGTACCTTTCTTTGTGCACTGGGGCCCAGTCATGCTGAAATAGAAAAGGGCCTTCCCTCAAAGTTAGCATTGTCCAAAATGTCTTGGTATGCTGAAGCATTAAGATTTCCCTACACTGGAAGTAAGGGGAGGCCAAGCCCAACCCCTGAAAAACAACCCCACACTATAACCCCTCCTCCACCAAACTTTACAGTTGGCACAATGCAGTCAGACAGGAAACATTCTCCTGGCATCCGACAAACCCAGACTCGTCCATCGGATTGCCAGACAGAGAAGCGTGATCCGTCACTCCACAGAACACGTTATCACCGCAGTCCAGCTGCGGTGTGCTTTATACACCACTGCATCCGACGCTTTGCACTGCACTTGAGCCCCTTTCACACAGAGATTCCGGAAAATGCACGGATAATGTGACCTGGGATTGTTTGATTTTGGTTCATTCACACTGCCAGTAATTTTCCGGAGTCTGTGCGTGCGTTCGTTCACACACAACCCGTAAAGATCTCTTAAAGACACGTGACATCAATGTGACATGTAATGTCTCCAGCGTCTTAAGTTTGCTTATGAGCTGCGATTTCTCTCTCACTAGTGCATTTTTTTTCTGATTCTATCATAAACTAGCGCATTATGTACCGTTTCACTAGCTGGAGAACGATCCCAGCTTCAGCGTCATCACTACGATACACACCTTACGGCATTGATTACGGCTTTTGTTCACACAGAGCGCGTTGCGGGACTGATACCGGCAATGTTACTAGGTCCCCAACCCGAGATCTATCCCGGCATCAATCCGGGAAGTGTTTGCGTTCACACAGAAGGCACTCTGGAAATTTCCCGTGATCACGCGCTGTGTGAAAGGGGCTTTGGTGACGCAAGACTTGGATGCAGCTGCTCAGCCATGGAAACCCATTCCGTGAAGCTCTACGCACTGTCCTTGTGCTAATACTAATGCCAGTGGAAGTTTGGATCTCTTCAGGTGTGGAGCGTTGGTGATTTTTACACACAATGCACCTTTGACTTTACGTGGTTTTCTGCTTCATGGAGTTGCTGCTGTTCCTAAAAGCTTCCACTTTCCAATAACACCACATACATTTGACCATGGAATATCTAGCAGGGATGAAATTTCATGAACTGACTAATTGCAAAGGTGGCATCCTATCACAGTACCACTCCACCCATTTTGCACAAAAGTTTGTAAATAAACACTGCATGGCTAGGTGCTTCATTTTATACACCTATGGCAATGGGGCTGATTAAAATACCTGAATTCAAGAATTAAGAGGTGTGTCCCAATACATTTTTCCATATAGTGTATCTATTGAGATCTTTTCACAGTAAATTAACATTTACATTTATGCAATTGGCAGATGCTTTTATCCAAAGCGACTTACATTGCATTTCAAGGTATACATTTTTACATTCTTATCAGTTCTTGCTTTCCCTGGGAATCGAACCCATGACCTTGGCGTTGCAAGGGCCAACGCTCTACTGGAAAGATTTATGTATTAATGATGTTTAATGATGTTTTAAATAAATGATGTTTTAAAATAGAAACCTTTTCAATAACAGAGAAGGTCTCTTGGTATTTAGCTATGGTGCGGCGCAAGTTCCATGAGATCCTGGCGGTGTCATCTCCTTCAGGCTGTAGGATATCACTGGCCATGCCCATGAGGTCAATACCTGCACACAGATCATTACTATTCAGTTAATCATGAAATATTCCTATATGGCATATAATACATAAATCTTTCCCTTTACTGAAAAACACATAAAATAACACTTAATCCCTAAATGTACTCTCCTAATACAGTCTTTTGCAAACCATGCTGGGAACTACAGATCCACTGCCCAGGGCTGCATTTCTCAAAAGCATTGCAAGCCTAAGTTTATTGTAGAGCCTTTGCCACGAATGGTCTCTAAGATCAACTTAGGCTCACAATGCTTTTGAGAAGTGCAGCCCTGGGCAGTGGATCTGTGGTTCCCAGCATGCTTTTCAAGGGACTGCTTTAAATTAGGGATGATTAATTTAGTGTTATTTTGTGTTCTTCAGTAAAGGGAAAGATGTTATGTTTATGTTAATGTTTAGTTATGATGGACATTTAGAGGAGTTTCTGTTATTGAATGTTGTGGTTAACATTGTGCTGAAAAGTAAGTGCTTGTGCTTAGAGATTCTCAGTACTGACACCAGTCTTTACTTTGTGGTTCATTATATACATTGTGCATTATGATGAACAAAACTGTTGACATCTGTCCAAAACTAAACTGATTTATTTTAAATAAAATAAATTAAGTTGTGTGTAAAAATGTTGTCAATTAAATAAGGTTAATGAATTATATTTTGAGTATATTTTACATCAAGGAGGAAAAGGACTTTCATCAAATAAAACAAAAAAGATTATAAGTAACTTTACCTAGCTGAAGAAATCAGGTTACATCTACTGACATTTATGCTTCAGTAAAGCCTTGTTTTTTTCAGGTTGGTTGAACTCAGTTATCATCAGTAATCTTAAACCATTTTTTTTATTTCAACAAAACCAGTTATTGTAGATGTTACCTCCTCATGAAGTAGTTTTCAAAGTTGAACTGACTAAAAAAATAATGTCAGTGTAATGTTTGATAGCTTTACCGGAAGTGAAGAGCTTGCCAGCGCCTGAGAAAACCACGACACGACACTCTGAGTCTTCAGCTATCTGATTGAAGCAGTCAACCATTTCACTGCAGGTACAACAAAAATACGCACACTAATTCAGTCATGATGTGATAACTGAGATCACTGTGCACTTTATTTATTTTAAGAGAACATAGAAATGGCATAAAATGGGCACTTTTATGTCTCTCTTTCTAGCATGAATGATGATATACTTTGTAAACATTTTAATATTTTATTAAATGTTATTAAACTGAAATGAATCAACATTGAGCTGAATAATGACACACACTATTGTCTTTTTTGCAGCAGATTCTGTCATTTTGCTCTGTATTACTGTATTTTATAAAGCACTATATAAATAAAGGTGACTTGAATAAAATATTACTATCCATGTCACTCTACACTTGTAAAATGTTTGTTTACAAAGCTTTGTAGGAATATTAAAGGAAATTAAATGAAATAAATGAATTATTGATATGGATATCAGTGTGGACATGAGGTCGTACAGCCAGAATGCCTTGTTCATTGCATTGCGTTTCTCCGGGCGGCAGATCTCGACGTGAGTGATAGTGTCCACTGGCCGGCTGACTGACAGGGTTGTGAAGGGGGGGGTGGGCCCTCCTGATGAAGACATTCCTCTGACAGCGTTCAGGAAAGGTGCAAACAGACCCTGTCCTAATCACAGAACACAGAAAAAATTCACAGGTTTACACTTCTGACATGTAGAGGGCACCGCTGTTTGAAATTACGGTAATCTGAATAACTAGTGAGGAATACATATACAGTATATATATAAGGTTCTCTGGATTTACTATTTATATGTGTGTGTTTGAGCAATATTTTTATTTGAAATTTGGAAGAAATGTTATCAATAGCTTATATACAGTCATGTGAAAAAGAAAGGACACCCTTTAAAATTGTATGGTTTTACTTATCAGAACATAATAATAACTTGGTCTTCAGCTGGTCTTAATATTAGTTAATACAACCTCAGATGAACAACAACAAATGACATACTACACCGTGTCATTACTTATTTAACAATAATGAAGCCAAAAAGGAAAAGCCATGGGTGACCAACTAAGTTCACCCTATGATTCAATTGCTTGTAAAGTCAGTTTTACCAGCAATAAGTTGAAGGAATCGTATTCTGTATGACAGTATCCGTCTCTCACATTGTTCTGGAGGAATGTTGGACCGCTCTTCTTTATAACGTTGTTTCAGTTCATTGAGGTTTAGGCATTAGTTTATGCACAGCTCTCTTAAGGTCCTGCTGCAACATTTCATTCGGGTTGAGGTTCTCCTGGCAACCCTTCCAAACATTGTTTGACCATACTTGTCCCGTCTTTTTCTAATTGTACTGTCATGAACTTCAACATTTAACATGTTAACTGAGGCCTGTCGAGTCTGAGATGTAGTTCTTGGGTGTTTTGTGATTTCTCTGAGCACGGTCTGACCTTGGAGTGAATTTGCTGGGACGTCCACTCCTGGGAAGGTTAGCAACCGTCTTGAATGTTTTCCACTTGTGAATAAAGTAATGGACTTCAAATTGTCTGTCTATGGCCGTATAACCCTTCTCAGATTGATGGCAGCAACAACTGCTTCTCTAAGATCATTGCTGATGTCTTTCCTCCTTGTTATTGTGTTAACACACAAATGAAGGCTCCAGACCAGCAAACTGACAAAACGTCTGCTTTTATAGAAGTGATCACACTTGCTGATGATCAATTAATCAAAGGCATTTGATGAGCAGCGCCTGACGGATACTTACTCTCTTAATTCCTGTGGAAGCAGTAAGGCTGTACTCCATTTTGGTCTAGTTTTTATTAAATAAATAATGACACGGTGCAATGTCATTTGCTGTTGTTCATCTGAGGTTGTATTTACCTAATTTTAAGATGTGCCTAGGACCAGATTATTATTTTTTTTATCATGTCCTGACACATAAAACCATAGAATGCAATAGGGTGTCCTTTCTTTTCCACATGACTGTATATATCGTAAATAAAGAGAAACCAATAATTTTTGCAGTGGTCTCTTAATTTCCCCCCAGTGCTGTACATGGTGAAATACCTAATCATCCTTCATTCCAATGGATATCAAAATAACAAACCAAGTACAATCTGCAAACAAATGATACTAAACCGTTTGTCATTACTTTAGCCATTTTTGCAAGCATTGGTTCCAGCTAACTAGAACAAACTCCATAAAGTTCACACAGGTGTGTCCTAGCACTTTAAATTACAATCACATTATATTGGCATTTAAATAAAGGCATTTTGGGCCAAAGGGGGTAAGGAATTGGCCCATTATAGATCCCTGATCTGACGAAATATTATATTATTATTAAGGTAACATGTACAATGTTTAATTCATTAACATTAGGTAATATGATCTAACAACAAACAATACTTTTACAGTATAAATTAATCTAGGTTAATGCTAATTTCCACATACTCTATCCTAATACATTTTAATGCATTACGAAAGAAAATGAATTAGATAGTATATTACCCACATGAAATGTGTTTACAAAGATTTAATTTATTTTTATTTCAAGTTAAATGTTAACAAAATTATACCAAATTTAGTATTTTGTTTTGCTTAAAAAATGCCTTGTGTTACCAATGTATTCCAATTGGTTTATGTTATGTAATAACATAAATGCGTGCTTTATGTGTCCAAATACTAATAGTAATCAATAATATCACATCAAACATAGACATTTTCATAGAATGATTCCATTTATACATTTTTATATTATTAATTTATATACACGTTCCAGCTGGCAATTACAGCTGCATACTATACCTTCTTAAAACTTGATTTACCCATTAAATATATTTAATTATTCACTCAAAGAGAGAATAACACATTGAGTGTGTGTGACCTTTCACCCAGTTAACAGAACTCAGCATGTCTGTAATGACACCCTCACCTTCACCTATATTCAGTCAGTTACAATTAATAACACATTCGTTTAAAAAACGAACAACATTTAGAGATGATTCTTAAATGTTTCTAGTGTTCAATACTTGTAGTAGCATTTCTACAAGTGGTAAATGTGGTTAATGTGAGTATTCAGATGAAAAGCGACTTACTTCTGAACGCAGAACTGAACACGAATGCCATGATAACCTTTGACCAGTAACGTTATATTCACAATCACAGAGCAGAGATGTTTATGAAGTCTAGCACTGCGGATATGTGGGCTTTATCTGTTTAACTGGAGGAAAATAATAAGTTACTATTTAATAAGTTAAATAATAAGTTACAACAGAATGTAAACACTGATAATACCCGTCTCTGTCTTTAAGTAGAGTTGTTTTATTCTACAACTTTTTTTTCAGGACGTCGTCATGTTTTTCCTCTGACGTACAGTGGTTTATATTATGAGAAATCGAGTCCCCCTTTCTTCTTCTTCTTCTTTGAAACTCCGCACCATAGGCACACACTGCCATCTACTGTTTCTGTTCGTATGGGTGATAGTCAATTCTCTATTATTTTATTATCTCGGGTTTTTATTATTTTCACAGTAGCCTACATATTTCTGTATTTCTGGCTGCTGTGTGTTCAGCTCCCATGCCAAAAACCCCTCTTGTGTGTTCCCATCTATACCTTCATGTTTTAAGTAATGTGATTCCCAATCAGATCGTTTGTCTATATATTTCATTACTCATTACTATAGTACTCCTTTAATGTCCAGTTTATCTTATTTTTTCCTAAGTATTACCTTTTAAGTCCTTTATCATTTTAATTTTTTTAATCATTCTCTCTATATTATTACCAACATTTTAATATTAAATGTTGAACTGTTTCTATTACGCCGCAAAATGCGCATTTACCTGGGGACTTTCGATTGCATCGAGAGAGCCGCACCAGGGCGGAGACAACGCGCGCGATCGGCGGGGACAGCGCTGTTGCGCAACACGCATGGTGAGCATATTTATTAAGGGTTCAAGCACGGAGTGCTGAAACCCTATTGTTATTGTTAATTTTCCCATGATGCAACATTCTCCACATAAAACTGATCGGGCAGAACAAATCGTAAGTCGTAGAGACTTGAAACTTTGGGGGCTGGTAGGACTTACACCGCCTACAACGTCACCAAGCCACGCCCCGATCGGCCTGACGGGGGCGCTACAGCGGCCAAAAGTACGAAATGGCTCATAACTCCTCAACCGTCAGGCGTAGGCTCAAGTGTCTTACATCATTGGATTCCTTGGTTCAAGCCGGACAAGATGCATGCCTCGGATTGGCTCGCCCTTCGGGCTCCAATTTCGAGTAAATTGCGTTTTTGTGTAAAACCTACTTTTGCGAACTACTCCTAGGTTTTTGGCCTGACCGGAACCAAACCACTGCGGAAATATTGTCTGGAGTCTGACTGTCAATAAACTTCAAAAATGTTCAATATTTCAATTGTCGGTCGCTAAGGGGAACCCAAATGTTTGATGGCCCCAGAGCCACTCTTACTAAAACGGTTAGAACTTGTGAACGGAAAGAGTTATTTTCGCTAAACTTGGGACACATATTCATGAGCTCAATCTGAGGTCACTTGAAAAAAATCGCGACGATTGGCCACTTGGTGGTGCTATAACAGGGAAAAAACATCATGAAAATAGTTATAACCGCATCCAACCGTTAGTCTAATGAAAGATGGCATGCAGTGTCTTTGTCCAGGGTACCTTGATAGTCTATGAGAACATTGGTGTGTCTTAAAAAACTCAGTATACGTCATCGGCACAATGCCCTGAAGGAGCCTGAGAATTTTCAAGCCAGCGCTTTTTCACGGTAGTGACCTCCTTATACTCCTGAATCCTTGCCGAGTCCAACGATACCAAACATGCCAGGTTTTGCCTTATGGTTTTTGTAATGGTGTCATTTAGAGCTTAAAAAAATTGCTGTTATCTTCGAAGACCATTAGTCCGATCGAGACAACAACAAAAAACACAGGCAATTTGAAAACATAGATAAATAGCTAAACAATAACACCCAAATGATGTGAATTTTCTAGACAGGAATTTTGGGTTTTCATGAGCTGTATGCCAAAATCATCAGTATTAAAACAATAAAAGACCTGAAATATTTCAGTTGGTGTGCAATGAATCTAAAATATATGAAAGTTTGATTTTTATCATTACATTATGGAAAATAATGAACTTTATCACAATAATCTTATTTTTTGAGAAGGACCTGTATATATATAAAACATTTAAGTGTCTTCTCTAATGGATTGATGTGATCAACATTTTTAACTAACTAACTAACATTAACGATTAATAAATACTGTTACAAATGTATTGCTTATAGTTCATGTTAGTTAATACTAACATTGACTAATGTTAACGAATGATACCTTATTGTAAAGTGTTACCAATGTCTTCATACTGTTTGTGATTAATGTACATTTTATAACACATCATTTGAAGATATTGAACATTTATATTTGTTTTTTTTTTAGATTGACTATAAAATAGAGGTGACAAAAAATGTAAACAAAATATTTTATTTAGAACCTTATGACATTTTACTTGGTTATTAAAACCCATATTTCTCTGAAAAACAAAATTACATGATTATTCTTTTAATTATTTTGTCAAAATGTTATATTCGTAATACAAAAATAACTCTCAAAGAAACTTTCCTATTGTAATACTGATCTCACAATACACTTTGAAATCCTTTCAAACATGGTCACAAAACAAAAAACTTATAAAAACAATAAACAATGTAAGAGCTTTTCATGTTCATATTATTATTACACTTTTGACCCCAGTTCTTTTTTATATTATTATTGTTTTGACATATGTTCATCTTATGTTAGCTGATGTTGTTATTCTGTTTCATATACTCTGAACTGTACTAAAATGCCTTATACTTTTTGAAAGGAGACCTCTCTCTCTCTCTCTCTCAAATCATAGGAGCACGTATAATATTACGCTGCTGGAGTTCTGTGGGGGAAGGGGGGCATCTTAGTCCAAATGTCTAAAATAAATTCATTGACAAATAGATTCAATTAATTAACCTTAAAATTGTTCAGATGGACTAAACTCAAAAATGTTGATGTTCAGAAAGCACAGGATTACCAAAGTCAATATTTCCCTGATACTGTTAATAATTAGCTTCTGTACAGCGACAGCCTAAAAGCCATTTTTTATTATGCAAACATTATAATCGAACTTTGTCCCACTGTATCAATGGGAATTTATGAATGAGATTAATAGCTACCATCCTTTAGCAAAACCATTCCTGCCAACTGTGAAATGTTATTGTCTCCGGTCTACTCTTACAGGCTCTGCCCTAACTACACTTGATGTGTCATTTCAAGATCAATACTGAGATTGTAATTGGATTGGATTACTGAGAACTGCATTCAACAAAAGCTTTTTTTAATAATCTAATATAGCTTCTCCTATAAGATGTGCAGAGCCACAGCTTGCTCCATCAGTAGTGTGTGTTTGAGCTGCTTTTCTGAGCCAAGAGAGACAACTAATCTGATCTCTTCATTTGGTAAACTTGGGAATATGTGAAAGAAACTGTGGTGATATTTAAATAAAGAAAATGAGACCTTCTACACAAAGATTTCTTTAATATGTACAGAATGAGTACGTTTCAAACCTTGACATGAACATTTGAAACAATATGACAGATACTTCCATTCATGATCAATGTTAGTTTTCCAGAATTTGAACACTTTAATGTATTTAAGCAGAGCTCAGTGCTTTAGTCTGTTCGTAGTTCTGCACGGCCAGCTCGATGAATCCAGCTCTGTTTGACTCGTACTGGGCATAGATCTAAGAATAAGAGGGGAAAGAAAGACAGAAAATGCATTAGAACCCGTTTGTGTGAGGATGCATGTTTTTTTTTACACGACCCAGCTATAGGACTGTGAGGTGTTGATGGACTCAATCTACTCGTCTGTGATTTAATCATGGGATTCTGAACACCATCCAGACGAATCTTTGACAAAAATGTGATTTTCTCAGCTTTTTGTTCAAAATGTTGCTTTTTTTCATGAAACTTACACACATTAAAGTGTCGATTAAAAAAAAGAATAAATAGAATAAAACAGGTTTTTTTTTTAAAGTAGAGGATCTGTTCTTTCTTTTGATTTACAGGTGAAACTTGAAAAGTTAGAATATTGTGCAAAAGTTCATGTATTTCAGTAATTCAAATTAAAAGGTGAAACTAATATATTTAGTATCTATAACTATATACAAATACAGAAATGTTGGCCCTCTGAAAAGTATAATCATGCATATGTATATAGTTATACATACATATGTAGATATAACTATATACATATATGCATGATTATACTTTTCAGAGGGCCAACATTTCTGTATTTAAAATCCTTTTTTTTTTATTGATTTCATGCAATAATCAATTTTTCTGAGATTTTGAATTTGGGGTTTTCATAAGCATCAAAATGATAACTTTCGCACGATATTCACATTTTTTGAGTATCACCTGTATTGCATGTTCAGGTATTCATGCAACAAAATATTCGGAGGGCCATGATATTTTTGTGAAAATGATCAAAAAACGTTCTTTTTTTTAAAAACGCTGGCAGGGAAAGAGTTAATGATGTTCTAAAAGTGCTCTTTTTTTTTGCGAGTATAATTTTGCTTATTTTAATTAGCAAAACCAATACTGAAACACCGACTTCCTGTTACAGGGGTTAAAGGGTCAATGTGACATGAATAGGGTTGTGCAGTAATCCTGAACCGTGACTAAACGCTGGCCCCTCATCAACCCTGCCATGCTTTCAAAGAATATTCCATACAAACACATTAAAATCTGTCACTCAACCATCTCTACCAAATTACTGGTGGCATCTCAAAACTTGACAAGAATGTTTTTCGCCTTTCTTTACTGCGTTCTCTCTGGATGACGTCCTGGCGTGGGTTAATGTGAAGTGATGTACCCTGGGTCTGACCCCTTCTTCCCTGTTCCCAGAGCTCATATCAGTAATGTTCTCATGTGAGGGACAGACTCAACCGTTTCTGAGCTGATTTAGCACATGGCTACTTGAGTAAATGTTTACAGTATACTTGTGGATACATTTACACCCTATTAACACTGTAGTATTAGTCTGAGGTTATGGATTCGTGTCTTGCGTCCCTTATGAAGGCTTTGGGCATTTAAATTAAACATTTATTATAATATTTATTTATTATTTTACTATACAGTCCCCATCAAAGATTTGAAAATATATATATATATATATATATATATATATATTTTTTTTTTTTTTTTTTTTGAAAGAAGTCTCTTATGCTTAAAAAGGCTGCATTTACTTAATCAAAAGTACAGTAATACAGTAATATTGTGAAATATTATTACAATTTACAATAACTGTTTTCTATTTTAATACATTTTAAAATGTAATTTATTCCTGTGATCAACGCTGAATCTTCAGCATCATTACTCCAGTCTTCAGTGTCACATGATCCTTCAGAAATCCTTCCAATATGAAGATTTGCTGCTCAAGAAACATTTCTCATTATTATTAATGTTGGATATTAATGTCTTGTCTTCAGACTAAGAGGACTCAGGATTTTATTTCAAGACCAGTCAAGACCCCAACGCCAGGATATCAGTAAATTGCCAGTGGATTGTCTGATTTATTTGTTAACATTATTACTGTGACTTGATGTAAAACTCAAATGCAATAAACAACTTATTTCTAATTTGATTTCTTTTGTTACTGTTGTGTCGGGTCAGAAATGAATGGGGAACGGTGTCAAAAATGTAACAAAAATTAATACAAATGCCCAAAACATTCAAGATTTCATTACAAAAAAGTAGCTACTTGTATGGGATCTTGTTTTTAATATTATAACATATATAATTAAGCAATATCACAAGAGGAAAAGAGAGCTGTTTTCATGAATATGAGCACAACTGCAATCGTGATATTCATTTTAGTTTATATTAAGTGTTGATTATATTGAAATTCAGTTAATATTAAGTGACTTACATTTTAGACACAATTTTGAACAAGTTTTTCTTCTCTATTTCAGCAACAAAAATCGTTTCAAATGAATCCTATTGTTGTGCGTTTCCAAGCAACACACCACGGTGTTTCATTACTGAATGGATCAGCAGCTTTGAACGAATAGGTTTAATAAATGATTCTGTGACTCATTCATTAAATGACCAGCTGCAACCTACTGGTTTTGGTTTCATATTTAAAAGTACCATTTTATCTTTCCATCATATTTTTATATTCAAAATTGTATGTTTTAAACATTAATCTCAACATTATTTATGCAGTTGTAATTGTACTGATTTAGATGTAAATTCTGTGCTACATCTGCAGTGCAAAGATGGAATTTGCTGTTAGTGATTTCATTTGATTAATAACAGCTTTATAGTGTCTTATTTATTTATTAAATAGATAAGACATTTCTCAGGCAGTAAATGTGGATCTTTCAGATGAATTTGACGAGTGTTAGTCTGGTCTAACTAGTCTTGTCTTGATCCTTGGCTCAGGTAACCTTGACTACAAAACTACATAGTAGTTAAAGACTGAATATAAAGGGGGAACCAATTTGCTTTACATTTGACGTGACCTCATAGACACAAATTCAAGCGAACATAAACACTCACACAAATGCACATACATTTCCTTAGGGGTTTTGGTTTAACAGCGGTTTTAATTCCTTTTTTTCTTCTGAAAATGTTTATTTTATAGTAAAAACATTATTTTTAAAACATTAATCTCAACATTATTTATGCATTTTTTTAAAGCTAATTTCGATATTTTGTGTCTTATTTAATAATATTATTATTATCAACAAATACAATGATGTTTCAGATGAATTTGAGGAGTGTTAGTCTTGATCTCAGCACACGCTGGTCTTGAATTGGTCAAAGTTTAGTTGGTCTTGACAATAAAAGACTGTAATGTTGTGATTCACCAAATAGCTGGCTGGCTTGTTTCATGGCTTATAACACTTTATAGGCTTTCATTTTAATTCTGGGAAAAACACTTCTGGAACTAACGGCGCCAATGCACTCTATAGGAAACCTTCATTTCAAACCATTATATGCAGTAATGTTTGAACTGTATTGTGGAATTGATGAGTTCTTCACCTTCAGAAGGTCGATGTGCGTGGCCTGTTGTCTTTGAGCGTCCTGCGCAGACTCACTCTGAGGATGAACCAGATGAAACAGACGCACCAACCTCACCGCATCCGCCATTCTATAACCATGACAACACACACGCATCACACAGAGACAACCGCGACCAGACACAACATAACACATGCTTTTACTGACATTTAAGACGTTGTAAGCAACGCCAACCAAGCAAGAACTTCCATCGGACCCAGACTGAGCCTATTTGGATAAATTGAGAATCATGATTTTTTTTTTTTTTTTTTTTTTTTTTCAAACAGAGATCCCTATTCTCCCTCGATTCTGAACGGACAACTAAAGGAAATAACATGTAATTTACTAGAGGTTCTGATTGCTGCTATGTTAATTGCTCCAATCTTTTTAAAATGTTTAATTATTCTATATGAATTATTTAAAAAAGGGTTAGGGTTTGAATAATTGACTCAATAACTCGCATAACTTCACTTGTTTCATTACTGGATCAATCAGTGTTTTTTAAATCACGTGTCGCCACATACTGGTGTAACGATATAATCAATACAATCGCTGTAGAGTTTCTTTCAAAAGCTAATTTGCTCTATTTAGAAAACTACCGCGCATATCAGTGTTTATATCCCAAATATAAACTTTTAACCCAGTACTTCTGTGATAATGTGAATATTTGTAACACTGAAATAATGATACCGTGTGACTGAAAAGACTGTTTTATAAAGACTGCTCTCTTTGGGTCAGCGGCAGCAACTCAAAGCAGATCTGAATGTTCGCTGTGATCGCACCTGTCGAAGGTTAAACAGATACAGGTGAATCATTGTCATTTGGATTATGATGGCGTGGGTGTTTGAATTGAGATTGCGATCTTTTAACATCAGCTCTAGTTCATGTCATGACAGTGTAAACCTGATTAACCCAGAAACTCTCATTATAACTCATGCAAGGATTCCAGAAAGGTATGTGATGACACTATTTATAAGGCAATGTTTACATCGAGTAAACTTTTCCCTGTTGGAATTACATCTGCAATGCAGTTCTCAGTTTAGCCACCTAGAAAAGTGGCAACACCTCGAAGAAGATGATTTATACATCTTGATGACAATAAACATTGTTATGGAATGCTTCATGTCAATAATAGAAGGTTAATTTCTGCTTTTAAACTCTCCAGTACACCTGTCCCATTGACTTTCATTGCAAGTGCATCACTCTGAGCATGTTTTCGTTCTTTTTTACACAAATCAAAATCAATTTCTGTGGTAACTGTCAGCATTTCTTTTTTGATGTCCACACACACACACACACACACACACACACACACACACACACACATACTCACAGGTCTCTCTGCAACATGTCCACCAGAAGGCCATCAATTCGCCGACCGTTAGCCAGATGCCAGGCCAAACCACCAAAGAACCGTGTGGATCTGAGCAGATCGTATTTCCCATGCTTTTCAATGTCCTCATAGGTCAGCATTAGCACCTAATCGCACAAGACCATATCACTATTATTAGTCAGTCCTTCCACAGATATAGAGGATGTGTGTGTGACGTCACCATCGGCTGGAGTGACTGGTTACACACACTGAGTGGCAAAAAGACAGAGCGGCAGCCTTAACTTTCAGCGTGAATGCTGCGAAAAACACACAAAACATCTAAAACGAGAAAGAGCTTTGAGATTGACAGTATAAATAGATTTAACAAGAAATCTGAGGTATATTTTTATAGACTGCCGAAAGCTACAGAACAGAGAGGCAAATGGATGGCTGCCACTCACAGAAACATCGACTCCAGGCAGCGAAAGGTGGATTTGCGGTTATCGTTTTGTGTCAATATGCTGAATTTTGGGGTAAAATCATACCCTATATATTGTATTGTTATATATTGTATTGACAAGTCATCAATTAAATATCTACCATTTTATATTCTCCATAATCTGATGTTTTTACATAAACACTGACAAAAACTATAAACATTTTAGGGCTGGACGATATATAACACTGATATCAGTGATCCGAATTTAGACCTACATATATTGTATTTATATACAGATGTGCTCAAATTTGTTGGTACCCTTACAGCTCATTGAAATAATGCTTCATTCCTCCTGAGAAGTGATGAAATTAAAAGCTATTTTATCATGTATACTTGCTTGCCTTTGGTATGTCATAGAATAAAGCAAAGAAGCTGTGAAAAGAAATGAATTATTGCTTATTCTACAAAGATATTCTAAAATGGCCTGGACACATTTGTTGGTACCCCTTAGAAAAGATAATAAATAATTGGATTATAGTGATATTTCCAACTAATTAGTTTCTTTAATTAGTATCACACATGTCTCCAATCTTGTAATCAGTCATTCGGCCTATTTAAATGGAGAAAAGTAGTCACTGTGCTGTTTGGTATCATTGTGTGCACCACACTGAACATGGACCAGAGAAAGCAAAGGAGAGAGTTGTCTGAGGAGATCCGAAAGAAAATAATAGACAAGCATGGTTAAAGGTAAAGGCTACAAGACCATCTCCAAGCAGCTTGATGTTCCTGTGACAACAGTTGCAAATATTATTAAGAAGTTTAAAGTCCATGGAACTGTAGCCAACCTCCCTGGGCGCGGCCGCAAGAGGAAAATCGACCCCAGATTGAACAGAAGGATAGTGCGAATGGTAGAAAAAGAACCAAGGATAACTGCCAAAGAGATACAAGCTGAACTCCAAGGTGAAGGTACGTCAGTTTCTGATCGCACCATCCGTCGCTTTTTGAGCGAAAGTGGGCTCCATGGAAGAAGACCCAGGAGGACTCCACTTCTGAAAGAAAAACATAAAAAAGCCAGACTGGAATTTGCTAAAATGCATATTGGCAAGCCACAATCCTTCTGGGAGAATGTCCTTTGGACAGATGAGTCAAAACTGGAGCTTTTTGGCAAGTCACATCAGCTCTATGTTCACAGACGAAAAAATGAAGCTTTCAAAGAAAAGAACACCATACCTACAGTGAAACATGGAGGAGGCTCGGTTATGTTTTGGGGCTGCTTTGCTGCGCCTGGCACAGGGTGCCTTGAATCTGTGCAGGGCACAATGAAATCTCAAGACTATCAAGACATTCTGGAGCGAAACGTACTGCCCAGTGTCAGAAAGCTCTGTCTCAGTCGCAGGTCATGGGTCCTCCAACAGGATAATGACCCAAAACACACAGCTAAAAGCACCCAAGAATGGATAAGAACAAAACATTGGACTATTCTGAAATGGCCTTCTATGACTCCTGATCTGAATCCTATCGAACATCTATGGAAAGAGCTGAAACTTGCAGTCTGGAGAAGGCACCCATCAATCCTGAGACAGCTGGAGCAGTTTGCTCAGGAAGAGTGGGCCAAACTACCTGTTAACAGGTTCAGAAGTGTCATTGAGAGCTACAGAACACGTTTGATTGCAGTGATTGCCTCTAAAGGTTGTGCCACAAAATATTAGGTTAGCGGCCCCATCATTTTTGTCCATGCCATTTTCATTTGTTTTATTATTTACAATATTATGTTGAATAAACAATCAAAAGCAAAGTCTGATTTCTATTAAATGTGGAATAAACAATGGTGGATGCCAATTACTTTTGTCAGTTTCAAGTTATTTCAGAGAAAATTGTGCATTCTTCGTTTTTTGTGGAGGGGTACCAACAAATTTGAGCATGTCTGTAAAGCGTTCACAGGCAAATTTGTAGTATGTATTTCCCCCGTGTTGAAATCAGGCACATGTAAATGTCAGGAGACATGATTCCTGGCTGCATATCAATATCCATGGATCACTGGATCTTTGGTCAGTTGTAAGGAACACTATATCGAGTCCAACTTTTAGTTTAACCTCATCCTTCCATCGGGTCATTTTGACCCAAAACTTTTTTTCCCAATCAGAGTGATCAAAATCAGAGGGGTCCAAGACCCCAGGACTTTTGTCACACTTGAACCTCGAATATACACAAAAAACACAATCGATTCAAGGAGTTTTGTGGTTCGATTTTAAAAAGGTAACAAATCCTTCCCATGCGGCTCAAATTGACCCCAAAAGGAATGAATGGAATGCGAGGAATGCTTCAGTACACATAGAAAACCCTAAAAATTCAAACTAAAAATGCTAAAAATTTGTTCATCTAGTGGCTAGAGTCATGAAATATCATGTTACATTATTTATTTTTTAAAAAGAGGTCGGGAAAGACACCTAATGTAAGATATTTTGAGCTGAAATAAAAGGTGTAGGCATGAAATTGTGAGTAATTTTGAATTTAAATTGAAAGAATGTGAGGAATGTGCTTAAATTACTACTTATTTATTATTTATTGATCAAATCTAGTAATTTAAAAAAAAAATCCATAACAAAATATAAAAAAAAATATTATCGAAATAAAATAAGCTTTCTGAAAATAAAAGAAAAGAAAAAAGTAAACAAAAAAAAACCTGTATAATTTTAGGGCTTCGGTTCATTTTGACCCTCGAGGGAAAGATGTGTTACAAATTGCGAAGGAAGGATGAGGGTTAAACTGATAATCGTTTGTTTTACTCGTGTTTTAGCAGTTTCCTCTATTAACTCCAGTCACGCAGCAGCTTTTTTAACACTCAGTCCGGCTGAGGGAGTGTGATCCGACGGGAAAGTGATGTCAATGCAAACCCTCTATTGCCACAGCAGTTTACAGAAAATAAGTGACGTAACCAGAACACTTTATCTTAAGGTGACGTTACAGTCTATTTGCTCAAATAAGTACTGAGTTATATTAATTAACTACTTAATGTACTTACTATAGAGTTACGGTTAGGGTTTAGGATTAGTTACTTGTGAATTATGAATAATTTACTGTTATTGTTAAAGTAAGTACATGTAGTAATGTGTAACTACATCACCTTAAAACAAAGTTTAGAGTTTGTTTTATTTTTATAGCACATTTAAAAACAGCAAACACAGCTGTACAAAGTGCAAAAAACAAAGAGAAACAGGGCAAACCACACATTCATGACACCAATGTTACCGAGCACTCTTCAATAAACAGAATAAGATGTTTTCATGCACTGGTTCAGCATCGCCCACCCTTGTTTTCTTTATAAATTCGTCTGTCAGCAACAACAACAAAAAAAAAACTCACATTTTTAAATTCTGCAGAGTCTGGCTCAAATTGGGCAACGCACTGGTTAAGCACATCCTCGTGTTTATCCTGTTCAAAGACCACCTGCACACAGAAAGAAACACTCGTAACAAATCAATACATGTGCAAATCGGCAAGACCTCTCCAGCTTTTGCACTTTTCATACCCTGAGGTTTTCTTCTTTAAAGATGGTTGGTGGTGTGACTTTGCGACCCTCTTTGGGGAAATAGACTTGTATTATCCTGTCTCTTTCGTTCCATGATGCTTTTCTCAGGATTCCACTGGGCTCTCTCACAGTGATGAATCTTTCCTTTGGGATATTGGTGAGAGAAACAGAAACACCAACAACACGAAAGATAAATAACACCGTACCAGATCTCTCTGAAATCACATTAAAAGATCAGAAAATGATCAGGAAATTACAGTAAATTAAGTATTGCATTACTGGGTTATTATCCTTGAACAACAGGAACGTTGAATAATTACGTTTAAAACCAATGTAAAATGATATATGTGTGTGTAATGTGTATAATTATTTTGTATATATATATATATATATATATATATATATATATACATATAAATAAATACACACACATGCATGTACATATTTAAGATATATTTGCTTGTATATACTGTATATATATATGTATATATAATTTATATTATATATAAAACATATACATATTGTATAAATGTCAAACTTTTCTAAAATATATACATGCACTTACATATACAAAATAATTATACACAGTACACACACATATATATATTATGCAAACAAACTTTTACTTTGGATGCAATTAATCGTTTCACAGCCCTACAACACAGATATGCTAAACTTGGTTATATAACAGAATGCCTTTTTTCTTACTCGATGCGGGACGTTAAAGTTGATGTCTGTGAATACATATTTAGCAGTGTCCATGCCTTCTAGCATCCGATCTTCAGAAAGCACCTCATTTATGGGCTTTCTCTCAGACAGGACCGGTGGCATCTTCAGCAAATGTTTCGCCTGTTCCTCTGCTTTAACCACAGCCTACACAGACACCAAACACATGAACATAATCAAGACTGCAGCATAACTGTACAATCATATCACAAATCATATCTTGTGTTATTCCAAAATGCTATACTGAATCCCTTTCATGCTTCTCAAACCCTCATGAATTCCATCCCATCATTAAATCTCACCTCTTTTAATTCTGTGTCTGTCATGAGCTTGTATTTAGGTGGCGTTAGCTTCTGTCTTAAGGGTCGAAACACTTTCTTCAGGTCCAGACCCGTGATCTCGCTCAGAATGTCTTGAACCTCTGTATCTGTGAACTGAGCTTTAGGCACATCCACGGAGCCTGGACGGAGACAAAAAAGAAACATCGATCAACTTCAGTAATTATGCTTTCGTGCAAAAGTACCATGGAACATCACATGGTACTTTGAAATATAGGCCTACTACAGTAGTCAACAATTGAAGTGGATCAGAAAAGTTCATCAAAGTTGTTCTAAGACAAGAACGGGTATTGTTCAGGATTCATGTATAATTTTCATGAAAGGTATAATATTAGGGATAATATTATTGATATACTTAAATAACCATATTCAAACAGCATATATAGCACACGAATGTCTGCAAGATGTCTGTTAAAGATCACTTCATCTGGAAAGCCTCTGCTGTTTACTAACATCTGACAGACGTCTTTAAGATGTCAGGTTTACATACACTGATAGCATACATACATCACAAAGACGTCTATTTAATGTGCGTATTTACAACTGGAAGACTGATACTATTTTAAGACACTATTTTTAGTGTTTGCTCATCTGCAATACGTCTATAGGCCGTTTCCTGTCGGATGTCAAATAGACGTTTAGAATGTAAAACTGACATCTTAAAAACATTTATCACATGTTTGTAAACAGCAGATGCTTTCCAGATGAAGTGATCTTTAACAGACATCTTGCAGACGTAGGTGTGCTATCTGAGTATTTACATGGCATGAATAAAAAATAATCTAATAGGTAAATACCATCAAACACTGTATTTTTTCGTCAAGCTTGAGTTCTAATGACTCTAAAGCTGTTTTACATTTAGTTAACCACACGAGACATTAAACCTACAAAACGTTAATATGCAAGGTCAATTCTCCACTACTGTAATAAAGCATGTCATCGTAAACGTCACATTTCCAGTGATTGTACTTACTGCTGCGTGATGCTGCTGATACACAAAACATTCGTGCGGTGGTCTGTAAACGCGAGTGCACATTTTTGTCTACACATTTAACACAAGAGTAAGACTTTACTAAACGCCTCGCAACACTGAGCGCAGCCATGCTGTAAGTGACATCATCACTGCGGTTGTGTGTTGAACTTTCACCTTTCAGAGAGCCGCTGGGAATGCTGGGAAATGTAGTCCAGGGACTTCTCTTTAACCTCTCTAGCGTAAAGTATTTGAGCATAAAATCTGCGCAATGACGTTTTCATACTAAATAAGTAAATAAATATATACATACATACATACATAATTACATATATACATAGGCTACATACTTACATACATTTAAAAAAATCATGAATCATCAATTTCTACCAGTGTCCTATTATAAACAAATTATTTGATATAATATAGTAATATATAGGCTATTATTAGAAATCAAATGACTCAAGAGAAGTTTTCTTTCTGAGTAACAATAAAAATTCCATGACAAAATTAAGCATGTATTGACACAGTCAGCAACTGAGAGGGCCAAAACAAGATCAAGTGTACTATGTCTACCGTTCATAATGATAATAATAATAATAATAATAATAAACCAATTCCCAATCATATGGCGCATCGATGATGCAAAGCTACCCACAAAAGAAGAGATGTAGTTTCATTAGATTAATAAAAAAAAATGTGTTTGTTTATTTAAAGTGCATTTGCATGGGTTAACAAATAGGCCTACAAATACAATAAATATTCGGGGAAAGAAGCATATGCAATACATATATTTATTAAGTCGGGATTGACAGAATCGAGTACAGAACCAGAATCCATGTACTAATTTAGAATAAAGACTATTTTTTGTTTATTTCATAAGGCCTACCATGAAACATGCTGCGAATGTTTTTATAATTTATTAGACGACAAAATAGGCCTTATGTGTATTGGTACAGAGGTGAACCTGCAGGTCAAATCTGCTGAAGTGTGTGACTAGATGAGCAGATTTCAGTCAGTAGATGGCGCCAGAGGTTTACACTCATCCATGCACTAATACATGATGCGCAACAACGACTAAACACATCTTTATACTTTGAAAAGACATAACCTACCTACACAGGCACAAACAAGTAAATAATAAGTAAATAACATAGAAAATAGAAACACAAAATAGAAAAATATTTCACATTCCGATGTCCAATGACATTTCCTGCTTTTTGAATGTTATAGCTAATGATTAAAAAGATAATTTCATGATCATTTCACAGCCTATATTATCACCCATGGTTTTATGCCCAGATCATAAAATCAGCTCTTTTCACTGTAAAAGCAATTATGTTATTAATCAACCTCTTCTCATGTTGTACTCTTGCTGATGCTTGCTCATATTTTGCTCGATTGCTATGCCCTGTGTTGACATTTTTCATACTGTTTTGTAAGCAACTATAAGGTAGCCTAATTGAAAAAATATCTCCACATACCAACTATGTTGATGTAATGTAAAGCCCCACCCAGATTGTGTTTGTTTGTTTGGTCACTTTTGGATGGGTGCTGCATGTGGCTCACATAATGTTCATTTGATTTTATTGTTTATTCGTTCATTTATTGAGAGTTTAGGATGTCAGTCTGTCTCACCACTAACAGACTTATTACTGTAAGTGATTTATTTACAAAAATCTGATGATTTGCTGATGCATTCATACTATCTCCTTTTACATTGCTGTTGTTGACCAAGATTAGACCAGTGTGTGTGTGTGTGTGTGTGTGTGTGTGTGTGTGTGTGTGTGTGTGTGTGTGTGTGTGTGTGTGTGTGTGTGTGTGTGTGTGTGTGTGTGTGTGTGTGTGTGTGTGTGTGTGGGTGTGTGTGTGTGTGTGTGTGTGTGTGTGTGTGAGAGTGTGTGTGTGTGTGTGTTTGACTACTTGTGAAGTCCAAAACGTCCTCATTAGTGAAACATGTTTAACATCCACTACTAAGCTGTACCTCAATTATAAATCGGTCAAATCATGTTTATATTTAAATAGAGTAACACTTTATTTTAAGGTGGCGCATATAGTTACACATTACTACATGTACTTAACAGTAAATTCTGCATTATTACAAGTAACTAACCCTAAACCAAATCCTAACAGTAACTCTATAGTAAGTGCATGTAGTTAATTAATATTACTCAGTACTAATTTGAGTAAGTACAATGTAGATATGTCACCTCAAAATAAAGTGAAATCAAATAGTGTTTTGGACAAGTTTCTATGAGGGTTATGCTTAAAGGCAAAAAGAAAATATCATCAACCTGACATAAATAGTGGAAGTCTATGAGATGTCCTCATTACAGTTTTCTTAGCTACACACATTTCTCAATACTCACGTCACTTTTTCAAAACTCTCAGTTCTCAACAACTTTCATCTTGGCACAGCAGTTCATTTCACACTCAAAATGCACTAAAAACACATTCATGCCTCAAGCAAAGCCATTCTTCCAGAACACACATTTTTTGTTTCATGTTTTATTATCTTATTTTATTATTTACTCTTTAATTGAGAAATGTATTAGTGTAATTTTAAAAATAGTCATTGAATGCATTTTGATAAATGATAAATAAATGATAAATGATTCACAGTTTAGCTCACATAGACTGCTGTTATAGACTGACTTCACTGCGTGAAGAGTGTAGAAAAAGTAACCTAAGTATTGAGAAATGTGTCCTAGCGATTGTAAAAAAAAAAAAAAAAACTGTAATATAGTGAAACAAACTAAATGTGTGTGTATGGTAGGTGTTATTGATGGATGGCAGCAATGGATACGAATCAGAATAAAGATCTTTTGCAGATGTGAACTCAGCTGATGAAAGATATATTAATAATGCACATACATTTAACAGTGAGGATATCGCATAGACTAGAACGTTTTTTATACAGCGATGATTACATTTGGTAAAATGCAACCCCTACCTTTATCCCCTCACAAAAGCCTGCTGATATCAGTAGATTTAAATCAAAATGAGCCTTTCAAATAGTGTATGGGCCGCTTACCTAACCCTAACACTAACCCTAAATCATCCTGTAAAAGAAAATCTACAGCATTTTTAAATTATAATAAAAAATAATATAAAACTACAACTGTGAATGTCCTCGAAGAGACATTTTGTCTGTGGAAAATTTTGTCCCGAAACTAAAAGCGAATTTTTCTCAAAATTCTCGAAACAAAGAAAAAAAAAAGGAAAAATATGTGTGTGTGTGTGTGTGTGTGTGTGTGTGTGTGTGTGTGTGTGTGTGTGTGTGTGTGTGTGTGTGTGTGTGTGTGTGTGTGTGTGTGTGTGTGTGTGTGAGAGAGAGAGAGAACATGTTAATGGTGTAGGATAGTCACCAGAGGCAAGACTTACCCTTTCAACAAGCAACAGCTGTCTCCATATTGAACCAGACACACAAACACATGCAAGAAACACACACACATACGTCAAGTCAAGTCACCTTCATTATAACACTGGTGGCTTGAGAACGCAAGTGCAAGCCTTGAAGAAAAAAAAGAGAGTATATATTTTTATCTCTGCGCAAGCTTTAAAATGCAAACCTGTGAAAAGCTGACGGCGTGCACATGCGTATCACATACCTATAGAAGTTTGAATATACAGTACATGTGAGCAGGCATGTAGTCGCTCTTTACAAATTGACCTAAACAAATTACTTGTCTGGCCTTAAAAATTTATAATGCAGAATTTTTTATCGGTTCGGCGTAGCCACGTGAACCGGAAATATTCCGGCGACAGCATTTCATCTGTACAGAGGTAAAGGGAAGTAGGCCTTCGCAGGGGAGAGACTAGTTGACACTTCAGGACTGAGTTGTCGTCGCGTCCAGGCACAGGTCCTTCATTAGATCTGGATCCGGCGGATTACATCAGGATTTAAGGGAAGTGTTCCCAGTTCCGGCTGACCCAATCTATGCAGCCTAACATTGAATTATAGAAGTCTATAATGTATTATGTGTATGCTAGGTCAAGGAGATGTGTTTTTAGTCTAGCTTTGAACTGACAGAGTGTGTCTGCTTCCCGGACAATGGTAGGAAGACTGTTCCAAGGTTTTGGTGCTAAATAGGAAAAGGATCTACCGCCAGCAGTCGATTTTGATATTCTAGGTATTATTAACTGGCTAGAGTTTTGAGATCGCAATAGACGTGAAGGACTATAATGCGTTAAGAGCTCGCTCAAGTACTGCGGAGCTAAATCATTTATTGCTTTGTAAGTAATCAGCAATATTTAAAAATGTATTACGATGTTTAATAGGCAGCCAATGCAGTGTTGGCAGAACCGGGCTAATATGGTCATATTTCCTGGTTCTAGTAAGAACTCGAGCTGCTGCGTTTTGGACCAGCTGTAATTTGTTTATTAAGCGTGCAGGGCAACCACCCAGAAGAGCATTACAATAATCTGGCCTTGATGTCATAAAGGCATGAACTAATTGTTCCGCATTTGTCAATGAGAGCATATGTCGTAAATTAAATATATTTTTAAGATGGAAAAATGCGGTTTTACAGAGACTATTCACGTGACTTTCAAATGAAAGATTGCTATCAAAGAGCACACCCAGGTTCCTAACCGACGACGAAGACTTAACAGAGCAGCCATCAATTGTTAGACAGTATTCTAGGTTATTACGTGTGGAAGATTTTTGTCCAATAATTAGAATCTCTAATTAGGAAATTACTAGTCACCCAGTTTTTATATCAGCTATGCATTCCGTTAATTTTGTGAATTGGTAAGTTTCGTTAGGTTTTGAAGAAATATACAGCTGAGTATCATCGGCATAACAATGAAAACTAATGTTTCCTAATGATATCTCCTAAGGGTAGCATGTACAGAGTGAACAGCAGCGGTCCTAGTACTGAGCCTTGTGGTAGGACTTGTGATTGATAAGACATCTCTTCATTTACTGCTACAAACTGATAACGGTCTGATAAGTATGATTTAAACCAAGCTAGGCAATTCCACTAATGCCAACATAATTTTCGAGTCTATTTAAAAGAATGTTGTGGTCAGTATCAAATGCAGCTCTAAGATCGAGTAACACTTATAGAGCCACGATATACAGATATACAACCACGATCGGATGATAAAAGTAAATCATTTGTAACTCTAATGAGTGCTGTCTCAGTACTATGGTACGGTCTAAATCCTGACTGAAAATCCTCGCAGATATCATTTCTTTCAAGAAAGGAACACAGTTGTGAGGATACTGCTTTTTCTAATATCTTTGACAGAAAAGGCAGATTCGAGATCGGCCTGTAATTGACTAATTCTGTAGGATCAAGTTGCGTGAGGTAAGTAAAAACCTTCTCATTTGTAAAACAAACAAACAAACAAACAAACAAAAACAGTATAAAATTAATGTTTTATGATTAGGGTTAGGCTGTATTTATTGTTGTATATAAAACAACAGAAGTCAGTGCAGTATCCCCATTCAGATAGCCAAGTAAACGTGTGTGTATTGAGTCTCCAGGAAGGTCAGAGCTTGACCCAGGATTGCCTGGCTGCACTGGGAACGTGTGTGATTGTGTTATTACATGTGTGTATGCTCACAATATTGCACATAAAGACTAATTCAGTGTGTGCTTGTTTTGGTTTCTTTACACTAGGCAAAAAAAAAATAGGTTTCAGTAAAATGGAAAGATAATTGTTGGTGTGCTGTGTGTGTGTGTGTGCGTGCGTGCGTGCGCGCGCGCGTGTGTGTGTGTGTGTGTGGGCGGATTAAAATAAAGAGGCGGATTCAAATAAAGAAATCAAATGTGTGTGTGTGTGTGTGAGAGAGAGTGAGAGTGGTATTTCTCATTTCAGCGGGAGGGAAGTGAAGGAGAGATTGGGAAAGGGCATAGTGACACTCAAGCTCTGTGTGCTTTCCAGAATTACTCGTTCTTGTTTTCTCTCATCCTTATCACAATCACTCATACACCTCCTTTCTGTTATAGTTCGTTATAGTCTTTCTTTTTTAAAAAGCAATCTTGCAATCTTTATCAATACTGCATAATTGTTTGGCAGTGATATAAAAGTTCATTAGAAGTTTTGTTTGTTTGTTTCACAATAAATGCTTAATCAAGGATACAATAGCATTAGCTCACTGCCTACTTTTTACTCTTATGTGAAAACATTTCAAACACTAGTACACTACATTGTTGTCACCTGACCTCACAAGGCTGCATGTTAGGCATCCAAATGATCATCACATGAGCAATTATCATTCATTTGCATTTTTAATTCAGTTTTTATATTTTTAAAAAAAGCAATTGGTCTCACATTTATGCCTTTGCCCCAAAACAACCTTGATTCAAGGTACACATTGTATCAGTTCATGCATTTCCTGGGAATCAATCCCATAACCTTGGCATTGCTAAAATAGTATGAATAGTAAGGTTAGTATGCCTTTCTAAATACTAAATAGTTTTGGTTGTTGTCTCAACTAACCAGCCGTTTTTTTCCTGTAAAAGAAGCTTTATCTTAAAGTTTTTATCAGCCTATACTTAAATAAAATAAACACCTAAATAAACAGTTTGGGTAAAATTTTAAAACTTTGAAAGATTTTTTTTACAGTGTTTTACAAAATTATACACAATTACAAACCAATCCTGAACCTAATCCCAACTGAAAAATGTGTTTCCATTTAATATTACTAAATACATGTAAATGTAAATACGTACACTTTATTTTAAGGTGTCATTGTTACAGTGTAATTATATATTTAAGTACTGAGTAATATTAAGCAAGTACATGTACTTACTATTGGGTTAGGGAATAAGGATTTGGTTTAGGGTTAGTTACATGTAATCATGCATATTTACTGTTATTACTATGGTAAGTACATGTAACATAATGTAATAAGGACACTGTAAAATAAAGTGTTACCAAATAAAATGTAACCACAGCTTTTTATTTCAAATTTAAACTTTGCTACAGTATAGATATGTTTATTTCCATCGATGTGTTACTGGTCTTGTTATATTTGATGTTGTTTTAAGCTTTTGGTCAGTCGGTTTAAAGTGATGTCACTGTATGACTGTGCATTAGTTGCAACATAACTTATACTACAACATAAATTTTACATGGACACTTTTAAATGAATAACAACATCAATGAAAAACAAGTTTTAAAATAACTGGCTAATGACAAAAACTTCGCCACATGTACTCTGGCTTGCCTTCTTTGTGTTCTTTTCGAGGACCCATTTCTGGTGCAGTTACATTCATTCAGACTGGAACAACTCACTATATTTTTTTATTTATTTGTAATATTGAGACCAAATCCTTAAAACAGCCCAATAACATGTGGAAGTTTTATATAAGTTCTACATACTGATATACATCGATGTCACATCTGCAAATGTCAGATATGTCAATATCTTTGTTGACTCTTTTGATTTTTTTTTTTCCCAGGTACAGATCAAAAACATGATTAACTTTATTTCTTAATTTGGATTGTCGAATGTTTTTGAATTCTCTGCTGTTGTTTTTCTTCCACTGACGTTAAAAATATGGTGACTGTGAGAAAAAGGTCCCGTGACTGAAACCGAAGAATAGAAAGTCACTGTAATTCAGAATCAGGCACTATATCTACACACATAAATACCATGTTACACATACTCACACTCAGAGACAACAGTAGGAAGACTGTAATCACCAACAATACAGGAAAGTACTTACTAATACAAACACACACAGAGCAAATTTAGCTGATGAATGAGAGGGACTCTAAATATAGGCCTCATTCTCAGACCAATCAGAAACTGCGGAAAAGATGCTTGTTGATCACTGTCAGGTCCAGAAACTGTGGAAATGAGTTTACACGCAAGAACAAAAAGAGTAAAACAGTAGACTTTCATTGTTTCTAAACACACTTTTGGCAGTGATACTTCTTATCACAGAAATTGCTCTCTTTCACTCACACACACACACACACACACACACACACACACACACACACACACACAAACACACACACACACACACACACACACACACACACACACACACACACACACACACACACACACACACACACACACACACACACACACACACACACACACACACACACACACACACACGTCTGGTCCACTATCTTTGTGGGGACTCTCCATAGACGTAATGATTTTTATGATTTTAATAAAACATTGTTTTTTATGTTTTTAAATCAATTTACCTCGCGAGGACCATTGGTTAGTCCTCACACTGTAGTGATTTCACGTTTTACTATCCTTGTGGGTACATTTGGTCCTTACAATGTAATATAAACATGAGCACACATACACACACACACACACACACACACACACACACACACACACACACACACACAGCAGCTGGATCTCAGCAGTGCACAGTGACCCTGAAGATAAGCGCAAACTGTACTTTTACCACACATAACAGACACACTATTATCCTACAGATAATAAGACAGCTGTGTGGAGGAGACCTTCATCTCTTTCTCTCCCTCCTCAGATCTCCCCTTCTCTCTAATCATGCTGTCTGTAGGATTTTTCAAAAAGTAGTGGATATTTTTTTAGTGGCTAAACAACATGTGCATTTTGAATTGAGTGTTGCACTATTTATACACAAAAAAATGTAATTATGACTAAATGATTTCTTATTCAAAAATCCACCAATTTTCCAAACCCCTTGTCACTGGGATGCTCCAAGTATCTTGGGTCATGAGAATGAAAACACCCTAAATAGCAGAAATGAATACAGAAAAGAGTCAAAGATAATAATAAAAAAAAATATTGTCTTGGTCTTGTCACACACTTTTGGTACTGTGGACACTTTCAGTCAATTTAATGTGCCTCCTATCAATATCTGACAGTGGACAAACATATAACATATATATGAATTCTACAATTTTTGTCATTTTCTTAAAGTCATGAAAATTCTCACCACTGTGTCATTTCATCTCATATCCTGTATTGTGTTTACGCAAAAGCGGGAGCTGACAGGTTGATGGGCCGAGATGCAGCGAGGTGATCTTGGGCTGGATGCAGAGCCACAGGATCTGTCCGCTCAGGCAATACCTGAGGCTCAACGTCACAGCAGGGCATCCCCAGAGATGGCGAAGGGCTTCAACCCTCCAGCAGAGGCGGGGCTGGACGAGTGGCTGAGCTCTGCAGTGATGGTGGCAGACAGAGACTTGACGAGAAACAGTCTCAAAACAGAGAAACAGAAACAGTCTCAGTGCTGTCTAGAAACAGTGATGGTGATTCAGACAAATCAAAGTCCAAACAGTTCTTAGTGCCGTCTAAAAACAACGATAAAGATTCAGAGCAAATTGACAGATCATAGCCATAGTCAAACAGTTTATAGTGCTTTCTAGAAGCAGCAATGAAGAATCAGAGTAAACTGATAAATCATAGTCCAAACAGTTCATAGTGTGGTTGTCACAGTACAGAGAGAGGCAGACAGGTAAATAGTGAAATGGTAGTTTATTGAAGTCAAGTCAAGTCAAGTGTATTTATATAGCGCTTTTCACAATATAAATTGCATCAAAGCAGCTTCACAATATCAATCAAATAACATAACAATGTTTGTTTCTTAGTGGAAAAAAAACATCCACGTTTGGTAGGGCTGATCAATGGTATTAATGCTTGGTTAATTATTTTGAATATCCCCAACTGAGCAAGCCAAAGGCAACAGTGGCAAGGAACCGAAAAACTCCATCAAGTGACCTACTGGTGTCCTAAAACTCCATCAGGTGACTTAATGGAGAGAAAAAAAACCTTGGGAGAACCCAGGCTCAGTCGGGGGCCAGTTCTCCTCTGGCGTTTATGAACTAGAGGCCGGATTTACAGTAACTGTAATTTGATACAGAATTTTGTTTTATTTTATCACTTCGGGGTGGGTACGCGAACCGGAATCACAACGTTTTATCTGTAGAGTGGGAAAGGGATCCTCCATAGGGAGAGGCTAGTTGGCACTTCAGCACTGCGTTGTCATCGGGTCCAGGCAAAGCTCCTAGTCAGATCTGGATACGGCCTGGATCCGGTGGCTGCGGGAAAACCTCGGGATAAACAAAGACACTAAAATTAGCGTAGATGCCATTCTTCTTATGATGATGTAACGAGTACATCAGGATTTAAGGGAAGTGTTCCCAGTTCCGGCTGACCTAATCTATGCAGCCTAACATTGAATTATAGAAGACTATAATATATTATGTGTATGCTAGGTCAAGGAGATGTGTTTTTAGTCTAGCTTTGAACTGACAGAGTGTGTCTGCTTCCCGGACAATGGTAGGAAGACTGTTCCAAAGTTTTGGTGCTAAATAGGAAAAGGATCTACCGCCAGCAGTCGATTTTGATATTCTAGGTATTATCAACTGGCCCGAATTTTGAGATCGCAATAGACGTGAAGGACTATAATGCGTTAAGAGCTCGCTCAAGTACTGCGGAGCTAAACCATTTAGTGCTTTGTAAGTAATCAACAATATTTTAAAATTTATACGATGTTTAATAGGCAGCCAATGCAGTGTTGACAGAACCGGGCTAATATGGTCATATTTCCTGGTTCTAGTAAGAACTAGAGCAGCAGCGTTTTGGACCAGCTGTAGTTTATTTATTAAGCGTGCAGGGCAACCACCCAGTAGAGCATTACAATAATCTAGTCTTGATGTCATGAAAGCATGAACTAATTGTTCCGCATTTGTTAATGAGAGCAAATGTCCTAATTTAGATATATTTTTAAGATGGAAAAATGCGGTTTTACAGAGACTAGACACGTGACTTTCAAATGAAAGATTGCTATCAAAGAGCACACCCAGGTTCCTAACCGACGACGAAGACTTAACAGAGCAGCCATCAAGTGTTAGACAGTATTCTAGGTTATTACGTGTGGAAGTTTTTTGTCCAATAATTAGAATCTCTGTTTTTTCAGAGTTTAGTAGTAGGAAATTACTAGTCATCCAATTTTTTAAATCTGCTATGCATTCCCTTAATTTTGTGAATTGGTAAGTTTCGTTAGGTTTTGAAGAAATATACAGCTGAGTATCATCGGCATAACAATGAAAGCTAATTCCATGTTTCCTAATGATATGTCCTAATGGTAGCATGTACAGAGTGAACAGCAGCGGTCCTAGTACTGAGCCTTGTGGTACGCCATACTGAACTTGTGATCGATAAGACATCTCTTCATTTACTGCTACAAACTGATAACGGTCAGATAAGTATGATTTAAACCATGCTAGTGCAATTCCACTAATGCCAACATAGTTTTCTAGTCTATTTAAAAGAATGTTGTGGTCAATTGTGTCAAATGCAGCACTAAGATCAAGTAACACTAATAGAGAGATACAACCACGATCGGACGATAAAAGTAAATCATTTGTAACTCTAATGAGAGCTGTCTCAGTACTATGGTGCGGTCTAAATCCTGACTGAAAATCCTTGCATATATCATTTCTTTCAAGAAAGGAACACAGTTGTGAGGATACTGCTTTTTCTAATATCTTTGACAGAAAAGGCAGATTTGAGATCGGCCTGTAATTGACTAATTCTGAAGGATCAAGTTGCGTTTTTTTAACAAGCGGTTTTATCATAGCCAACTTAAAGGTTTTTGGTACGTATCCTAGAGACAAAGACGAACTAATTATATTAAGAAGAGGATCTATGATCTCTGGAAGCATCTCTTTCAATAGCTTAGTCGGTATAGGGTCTAACATACAAGTTGTCGATTTAGATGAATTAACGAGTTTGCAGAATTCTTCCTCTCCTATAGCAACAAATGAATAAAATTTTTCCTCAGGGAGACTACAATGCACTCCCTGATTCGATACTGTAGTAGACGGTTGCATAGTTATAATTTTGTCCCTGATATTATCAATCTTATAAGTGAAGAAGTTCATAAAGTCATTACTGTGTTGGCCTGAAACTTCTGTGCTTGAAGCTTTCTTTTTAGTTAGTTTAGCCACTGTTTCAAATAAATACCTAGGATTATGTTTATTTTCTTCTAATAGGGTTGAAAAATAAGCAGATCTAGCAGCTTTTAAAGCCTCTCTGTAAGCAATCGAGCAATCTTTCCATGAAATCCGAAATACCTCTAGTTTTGTTTTCTTCCAGTTGCGCTCCATTTTTCTGGCTGTTCTCTTAAGGGCCTGAGTGTGCTCGTCGTACCACGGCGTTGGACTATTTTCTTTAATCTTCTTTAAGCGCAACGGAGCAACTGCGTCTAAAGTGCTGGAAAAGAGAGAGTTAAAAGTTTCTGTTGCAATATCAAGTTCTTCTAAGCTATCTGGGATGCTGAGATGATGAAACTGATTAGGAAGATTATTGATAAAGCAATCTTTAGTGGCAGAAGTTATAGGTCTAACATATTTATAACACGGAGTCGGCTTTGCAGCCTTGGCTAAATGTAATTTACATGAGACTAGATAATGGTCTGAGATGTCATCGCTCTGCTGCAGAATTTCAACGGCATCAACATCTATTCCATGTGATAATATTAGATCTAGAGTATGATTACGACAATGAGTGGGTCCTGACACGTGTTGTCTAACTCCAATTGAGTTTACAATGTCGTTAAGTGCCAATCCCAATGCATCTTTTTCATTATCTACATGTATATTAAAATCACCAACAATTAGTACTTTATCGTTAGCCAATACTAATTCTGATAGAAAGTCCGCAAATTCTTTGATAAAATCTTTATGGTGCCCTGGTGGCCTGTATACAGTAGCCAGCAGAAATCTCAAACGTGATTTATCGTTTACACTATATATTTTTACATTAAGCACCAACACTTCAAAAGAAGTATATTTAAAAATAGATTTCTTAGTGGTTTTGAAAATATTACTATAAATTACAGCAACACCTCCCCCTTTGCGTTTTAGACGAGGTTCATGTTTATAACAGTAATCTTGTGGGGTTGACTCATTTAAAGTAATGTAATCGTTTGGTTTTAGCCAGGTTTCTGTCAAACACAGCCCATCTAGATTATAATCTGAAATCATATCATTAACTATGAGCGATTTTGAAGTAAGGGATCGAATATTCAGCAACCCAAGCTTTATCATTTGTTCATCTGTATTATATCTGTTTTTTATTTGTTGAACATCAATTAAATTTTTTACCTGACGTTTTTTGGATTTCCAAATTCGGGGAACAGACACCGTCTCTATATGATGATATCTAGGTGAAAGAGGCTCTATGTGATGGGATTTATCTGACCTTGGTGACGCGAGGCCGCTAGCAGACGGTCGGTTTAGCCAGTCTGTCCGCTTCCTGACCTGAGCCCCAGATTGTCATGTTTTAGCTCTAAGACTATGTGCCATATTACTAGAGAGAAGAGCAGCACCATCCCAGGAGGGATGAACACCATCTCTTTTCAACAGGTCAGGCTTGCCCCAAAAACTTTTCCAATTGTCTATGAATTCTATATTATTCAACGGACACCACTTAGACAACCAACCATTGAGTGAGGCCAATCTGCTAACTATCTCATCACTCCTGCGAACAGGAAGGGGGCCAGAGAAAATTACAGTGCCTGACATCGTACTTGCGAGTTTACACACCTCTTTAATATTAATTTTGGTGAACAGAGGAGTCGAACAGCGGATGAGACTGGTAAGATTGCAGTGGAGAATCAGAACTGGATATAGAACTTAGCTGGATGATAATATGGATTTCTGTTTGCGGAAGGTGGAATAGGATAGGGCAGGTTGATGACGGGAGACAGAAGACGGATGACTGGCGATCGGAGATACGAGGGTGAAGTTCAAGTAGGTGATCTTCAGGTGAGTAGAAGAGTCTGTACGTCCAACGCTATCTCACGACCAATTCGTACGAATTTGTACGAGTGATTAAAAAGTGGCTAATTCGTACGAATTCGTACGACCTCACTCGTACGAATTCGTACGATTTGTCTAAACCCACGTGATGGGTAGGTTTAGGGGCGGGGTCAGGGATAGGTCATTCGTACGAATTCATACGAATTGGCCAAATCGTCAAATATCTACGTTTTAGCCCAAATCGTACTAGTTCGTATGAGTGAGGTCGTATGAATTCGTACGAATTAGCCACCTTGTAGAATTCGTACGAATTCCCGTGAGATCGGGTTGGTACGTCCGGTAAGGACGAGACCAGACAAGGAAATGAAGGGGAAGTGTCTCTTTATAGTGTGAGTAGTTGATGATGTGGTGGGATAAGGTACGGAATGGGGTGGGATAAGGTGGGAGTCAATACCGCCGTGCTGAAGTCCATCAGCCAGTCCTCAGTCTCTATTTCCACCAGTACAGCCCAGCCACAGGTGTCTCGGGCTCACACCCCTAGTCAGACTTACTGGGGAGTTTCTCTTCCGGGGGCGAGGGTCAGTGCATACATTTTGCAAACACGTAGAATTACCTCTGTTAGACACACTAGGGAAGAAGCGTGCGCAACTCTGTGTAAGTTTTGTTTTAGTTAGTGAAGCTTTAGTTATGGCGTGTTAAACGCTGAAGAATTCTTTATTTTCTGTTTTTGTTTTCAGTAGGTGCTCATCTTCTCTCTTTCTTTGCCTTATTTCAATTATCATTTTTCTTTTTGTTTAAATTGTATATAGCTGTAAATACGTTTTTGTTTGTTTTTTCATTTATGTAAATTATATTTTTCGTATTGTAAATAAAGCGAACCACCTGCTTGCCGTTATCTCAGTTGTCCTTGCGTCATTCACCCACTGTACTCCAGAGAGACCAAAATTATAGGAGTGTGTTTAAATTATATTATGTACGTCTTCCTCATACCTCTATGCCATTAGGGCACTTAACAAATTGGAAATCCAACGATGACGTAAATTGTTGCATGAAAGTGCAATATTTTATGCTGTTGTTTTGACTATTTGGGAGCACTGATATTTTTAAATGAATGATGTTACAAAAGGTATCATGACGATTGCCAGTCATTGCCAAATGTAGCAATTTTTTTTTTTACTAATATTCTGGCCAAAGAGAGAGATCATTGAACATTCATGAAACATTCTAGACTTAAGAGATATAACAAGTTTAGATGGAATTAACGATTTCCAGCTGATTATCTGAAGACGTTAGTGTAGCTTTACCCATTAGTAGTCATGGTACTACAACTATAGCGCTACAACAACCATAGTGAAATGACCCTTCACAATAGACAATGCTTTACAATGAACTCTGTTAGAGAGCTGCATTTGGCAGTTTATCTGTTCAATAAAATACCTTACTCACCTGTTGAGTAATAAAGATGCCAATCTCCGAAAAGCCAAGCCAGTGTTGGTTCTTGTTTTATTACGAGATCTGTCACGTTCGCTTTTCTCCAACAGACGCTCCTCTGTTCGGCGTTTGTTTAAAACGGGTGATTCCCCGGAGGTTGGAGATTTACCTGATCCATGTCAAGCTTTCTCGCTCGTTGTGACAAACAACTTATGACATTCCCACACCAGACACACGTCAAAGTAGCCGGAGCAACTTTTCTCTATTTACGGATATGATGAGATTCGCACGGGCGAGTGACATATGTACGCAATTTCCAGTGAAACCATCCCGGCAGTCTGAAATTATAAACACTTATGATGGGCTTACCATAGTGAATCAGGGTACGTCAAAAACACATTTTTGAAAAAGATTGATGATGTATTGATTCATTGTTTAAAACTTGAACAAACAAAAAAATCATGTGTGTGTACATGTTTTTCTATCCCGGTGGGGATAGAATACACACAGACTCATGGGGCTTCTGTCACTGTGAGGACCTAAATTGAGGTCCAAGAAGAAACAAGTGTATCAAATCATACAGAATTATTATTTTTTGAACATATAAAAATGCCGAAGGTTTTGTGTGATGGGTAGGTTTAGGGGTCGGGTTAGTGTAAAGGGGACAGAATATACAGTTTGTAAAGTATAAAAACCATTACGTCTATGAAGAGTCCCCACAAAGAGGATGAACCAGATATGTGTGTTTATGTGAGTGAATGAGAGAGAGAGAGAGAGAGAGAGAGAGAGAGAGAGAGAGAGAGAGAGAGAGAGAGAGAGAGAGAGAGAGAGAGAGAGAGAGAGGGGCACAATAGGAGGATATGGTCTTTGTGTTGTGGTAGCAGTATCAGAATGGACTACACCATGACGTCAGATGAGTGACACTGAGAAACACACAAAAATATAAAAATTATGATGCTTTTGCTGTTGATAGTGAGGTGAGAGGTCACGCTTATGTAAATAAACTGTGTGTGTGCTAGAACACCAAGGTCATGGGTTCAATTCCCAGGGATCACACATACTGGCAAAATGTTGCTATACCTTCAATGCACTGCATATTGCTTTGGTTAAAAGTTTATTTTGGGCATTTTTGCCTTTATTCAGACAGGACTATTTTAAAGTATGAAAAGTAAGCAAATTAGAGGGACAGGACCAAGAAAGGACCATGAGCTGGGATTTGAAGCAATTAAAAAAAAACTGTACATTTCGTACATGCGAACAATAAGGTCTCAATAGTAAACATTTAACTACATTAATTAACATGAACTAATAATGAACTTCTACAGCATTTATTAATCTTTGTTCAGTTCAACATTTACTAATACATTATTCAAATCAAAAGTTGTATTTGTTAACATTAGTTAATGAACTGTGAACTAACATGAACAAACGAACAGATGAACAGCTGTATTTTTTTAACAAACAGTAGAAAAATGTATAGCTCATGGTTAGTTAATGTCAGTTAATACATCAACTAATGTTAGCAAATGAAACCTTATTGTAAAGCGTTACCAAATATAATAACTCCTCCTCTATACACGTATAATATTAGTGCTTTGTCTGTGTGTATCAGTGCTGAGTGTGTTTCTGCGTGTGAGCATGAGGTTGTGATAGCAGTGTGGGGTGATGAAGGTTTCAGTAGTCTAGATGGAAAATGAAAATAAATATGTCATTACTAGTTAAGACTGCACATTCGTTCTCTCATACCGCGCGTGCATGTGTGTGCGTGTGTGTGTGTGTCTGACTGTGTGCAAGCATGCTCATATCTCTCTTCGCTCTGTTATTATTTGATTTAAGTTCATTACAACTTTAAACATTTTCCTTGGACCCAAGCAGGCTGAAAATTGCTAATTAGAAGTGGGAAAACATTTAAAACTCTGAACAAACAACATCAATCTAATCTACTGTCATTGGAGCAACTACACTCCTAGAAGAACAGGTTTTATGCAGGGCTCATGGGATCATTTTATGGATTTAATTTTAATTAATTCATTTTGTGTAATAATTTGATGAATTAAAAAGATTTTTTTTTTTTAATACTTATCCCTAGAAAAAACTGAAATAACCCTTTAAACATGAGCAACTATGCATTTCTCCTTGTTCATGGAGACAATTTCTCCTATGCATTTCTCCTTGTTCTCCTTGTTTTCTCCTTGTTTTCTCGATGACTCGCTTGGTTCAGTCCTCAGTTGTAAGTCGCTTTGGATAAAAGCGTCTGCTAAATGACTAAATGTAAATGTAAATGTTTAGAACATTTTGGCATGAAGGGTTCCTTAAAATGGAGTCAAGAACTCCAAGGTTCTATATAGAAATCCATTGAACCTTTGAGTGTAGAAAAACAATTCTAATTGTCAGAGCATTTAAGTTTTATGATGTACCAGTTCTTATAGTGACTTTACATTTCATACACATTGCAAATTGCACTGATTACAAAAACAAAAGTCTCACCATTAAAAGCCACACCCCAAACACACAATTACTATATAATGTTCTCATTATAATTTTATGTCGCCTGTATGACAGACTTGCGCTGCACATGTTGCACTGAACTGTATTATCCTATTTTGAAGTGATTCCAATCATATTTCAAGCTATTAAAAGCATCATGTTGAACAGTACGCATCTGAAGTGTCACATTTATATGTATGAAAAAATACATTATTTAGCAGCATTTATGTATAGGCCACATTTTCTTACCGAGCCGATAACAATAACATTAAAAATGAACATAATCCGATTCGGTGGCCGATATATCGTGCATCCCTAACCATGGTATTCTTTGAGGTACTTGGAGTACCATGTACACTACCGTTCAAAAGTTTGGGGTCGGTAAGATTTTTTATGTTTTTAAAAGAAGTCTCTTCTGCTCACCAAGGCTGCATTTATTTGATTAAAAATACAAAACAAACCCAGTAATATTGTTAAATATTATTTCAATGTAAAACAGCTGTTTTCTGTGTGAATATATTTTAAAATGTAATTTATTCCTGTGATCAAAGCTGAATTTTCAGCATCATTACTCCAGTCTTCAGTGTCACATGATCCTTCAGAAATTACTCTAATATGATTATTTGATCCTCAAGAAACATTAATGATTATTATCACAGTTGACAACAGTTGTGCTGCTTCATATTTTTGTGCAAACAGTGATTCATTTTTTTTCAGGATTCTTTGAAAGTTCAAGAGAAAAGCATTTCATTAAAAAATAAACATTTTGCATTATTATAAATGTCTTTACTGTCACTTTATATCAATTTCATGCGTCCTTTCTGAAGAAAAGTATAAATTTCTTTAAAAAAAAACAAAAAAAACAAATTGACCCCAAACTTTTGAACGGTAGTGTAAGTTCAATGGTACATGATAATGGTGATCATTCAATGCCATGGTATACAGAAATCACAGTACCATGGTATTAATATAGTATGGCCTCTGTATCATTGTGCCCTCAAATTTTCAAAATTCCCTCTTGGTGCTTTAATTTACATCCTCAGCAACTCCACAAACATCCAGTGACCAGAATTGTCCATTTTGTAAGAGAGCACATGCTCATTGTGCAAAATGTAAAGCTGATAAAGTTGTAATTTCGCAAATATCTGTGAAAACTGTAACCTCGCTGGTCCTCTCATGATGTCATGGCGTAGGACTCTCTGAGGGGGATCGGGCTGAAAGGATAGCCGGGCCGAGCCAAGGTAAACTGGGCTGCGTGAGCGCTGTGAACACAGACACCATTTACAAACGCACTCAGATATGGATCGTTGGGTCTGAGCGCGACTGCAGCTTGAATCAATTATTGGTGTCATCTTGATCCAATTTGACTGATCTGAGAGGGAACGGAGAGGACAGGGCGGGCGGGGGTGCGGCAGAGGGCAAATTCTGGTCAAATATCCTGAGTGCATTACCCCCCCGAAACCCTTTCCCTACCCTGTTCCATGGCGGTCACTGTGACTCACCGGTGGGGCCGCGGGTCAGCGGTAAATAGCGTAACATGCTCTGAAATGTGATAAGTTGGTGACCGCAGGACGCTGCATCACTCTGAACTTGTATTTGACTGATGCTCTATTTCGGGACACAATTTGATTCCCGTCACTCTTCCTGATCTCCTAATAGCAAATAACACTTTACTTTAACAGTCCACTTTAGACATTCTACTAACTACTTTGCAACTACTTGTCAACTTATTCTAACCCTACCAGTCTACTAATACTCTACTAACAATCTAATGAGAGTTAGTAGACATGAATCTGCAAATATTACTTATAGTTAGTAATTATTTGATAGGTTACACTTTATTTTGATGGTCCACTTTAGACATTCTACTACTATAAGTAACTTTGCAACTACATGTCAAATAACTCTAATTTTAGTAGTATAAGTAGAGTATTAGAAGAGAGTATTAGTTTTAGTAGAGTATTAGTATTAGTAGAGTATTAGTAGAGTATTAGTAGAGTGGTAGGGTTAGAAGAATAAGTTGACATTTACAGTCAAACCAACATTTATTCAGACACCTTGCTATCCTAACTTACATAAATTAACTATAGTGTCCTGCAATCACTACTAAAATTATATATGGTGTCTGAATTTTTGATTTGACTGAAGTTGCAAAGTTACTTATAGTTAGAAGAATGTCTAAAGTGGACCATCAAAATAAAGTGTAACCTAGCAAATTTGTTACGTCTTACATTTGAAAAAAAAAACATATTTACTGCTTTGTAGATTATGTTATATGTATACACAATGTATTAGCAGACTGTTAATGCTCAATGAAATGATAATGCAATACTCACACACCTCTGAATACAAATTACAGTAACACTTTAGAATAATGGTTCATCATTAGTAGGTAACCATGCAGGAAGTGATGCAGAACTAGTGAGTAGAACTACATTAACACTTCAGTACTACTATTAACTAAAATGGAAAAAAGCTTAACTAATCAGTAAGTAATATCAAATTTAGGACTGATAGTTAGTTATTAGGTAATCAATAATTACGAAATGAGAGTCTCATTAAGAACAACTAACTATGACAAATTATAAATAATTACCAATTAATTACTAATGACAACATTATTGTGTGTCTGAGACGTAACCAATTATCCTTTTTACTCTGAATATAGTTATAAAATGCATCACTAGTTAGTCAAGTGTTGCCTAGTCACTAGTGATCTGGACCATTATTTTAAAGTGGGGGAAAAGATCACTTTCAAATAATGGTCCAGATCACTTGTAGTTCTTGAATGACTAGGCAACAATTAGTGATGCATTTTATAATACGTTGAGAGTAAAAAAATAAAATAATAATAATAATAATTGTTTAAATCTCAGACACGTTAATGTTGTGCTAAGTAATTAATTATACATTTTTTATAATGTGTCAGTTTTGATAGTTCTTAATGAGCCTAATCTCATTCAGTTATTATTGATTGCCAAAGGCACTATCTCATCCCTGAATTTGATATTACTTACTGATTAGTTAAGCTTTTTTTCCATATTAGTTAATACAGTAGCTGTAGCTGAAGTGGTAATGTAGTACTACTCATTAGCTCTGCATCACTTCCTGCATAGTTACCTATTAACAATTAACCTATTAACGTCTGTTTTATGAGAGATAAACCAAAAAAATAAACATACACCCTGGATATAGGTGGCCCAGCTTACCCCGAATCCTAAAAAACTCTCATAAGCTCTGTTGAGCCCTGAGCAAATCTGCCTCTGGTCTACGGTTAGCAATCTCCGCTCTTTACTCACACAACCTGCAGCTTAAACAAACTTTCAAGCAAAACATAACATACCGATCGCTTTTGTTCTAAGTCCATCCATATAACCTTCCCAATTATTTTAAATCTCAATGATGACATTTAGTCTGTTTATACTGATAATATTAATATTATTGTAGCTAATGGCGCTTGGTGTAGGCATTAAGTGACCTGTATGCATCTGTGCTGCCAGATTTCCTTGAGATAGGTAGTGTTCAGTTACCTGTGTGAAGCCTGCAGATGATGCCAGGTGCTGGTGAATCTGGTTACCATAGCATCAATCAGCACTGCCTGTGTGTGTGTGTGTGTGTGTGTGTGTGTGTGTGTGTGTGTGTGTGTGTGTGTGTGTGTGTGTGTGTGTGTGTGTGTGTGTGTGTGTGTGTGTGTGTGTGTGTGTGTGTGTGTGTGTGTGTGTGTGTGATTACATAAAAATCTTGAAAAGCTGTTTAAAAAAGATAGTGTTTGAAAATCTACAGTACGTTGATGATGCATGTACTGTAGTGTGATGTGATGATGCATGATGGGAATTTGTAAATTACAATAGCAAAATTATGCTACTTTCTAAGATACCGCAACCCATTGTGGTTGGAGCAAATCATTTTTGAGGACATGAAGAGCTTATCAAATCTTGTAATTATGCTATTTTAAACATGAAACTTACTTGGTTTTGAGACACATCCCACACGTGTGTGTGAACTTGTCAATTCATCACAGGAAAATCTCTTTTAAAAATGTCTAAAGCATCATGGAGCTCATTCAAGTAATTTAGAATCAGGCAAATTCATTTATCAGTTTATTTTGTAATTACAGTAATTAAACAAGGCATTAGACAGCAAGTCAGCTAACTGGGTTCGTATTCATATTCAACGGTCAAATTCATATTCACAGAAAAAAGCTCTTTCAAAAAGTATCATGACGCTCATTAAAGTCATTCAGAATGAGGCTAATTAGTTTATCTACAAAAACGCAAATGTTGTAGTATGAAGACAATAAAGCAATGTTCTGTAGATACAATTATTTCAATTAATTTTGAGGTCCAGACAAGGCACACATAAACAAATACACTGGAAAGGATTGCAGTGACACTGACATGCTTAGGGTTTTGGGTTTAGGCTTAGGGTTTCCCTTTTTTGTTTTTATTAAGTTATTAAGACAAACCTCTATGAGTTTTTTAAAAGTCTTAAACAAATTAAGTAGCCTTCATACTTTGCCCTACTGCAAGGAAAAGGGTCGACAGAACTCCTCACAGAGAACAGTTGGCTTTGTATGTACACACACACACACGCACACACACACACACACACACACACACACACACACACACACACACACACACACACACACACACACACACACACACACACACACACACACACACACACACACACACACACACACACACACACACACAAGCATACAGACATGAATAGTGAAAATCAATCCATGTCTGACGGAGGGGCTAAGAGGTTGCCGGCACATTGTGGGTTTATTGAATTAATTACGATAAGGATCAGAGCTTTAAACAGGGGGTGAGACACTGGCTGGAAAGACATTGGAACCCTTCAAGCCATCTCTCTCTCTCTTTCTTTCTTTGTCGGATCGCATGATTGGATTGGTAGTGTCAGGGTTGAACTGTGTGTGACAGTAACTAACTCCATAAGGTAAGTGAGGGTTGAGATCGGTCAGCCGCACAACTTGTGCACTCGCTACATGCGAAAAATTAGTCCTGCATACTGAACAAATAAGGGACTGAGCTGCCCCGGCCATGTGTGTGTGTAAGAGGCAGAGATGGCAGGGGGTGAGCTTTGGAAAGGTTGAAGGGGTCAGCGAAGATACAGTTACCACATCTGAAATAAGGAAGGTCATTCTGCACACAGAATGCATAGAGTCAATGTGTGAGTATATACGTATATATAAATGTGTGTGTGTGTGTGTGTTTATGTGTGTGTGTGTGCGTGTGTGTATGGGGTCCTGGTAAACAACTAAATGTCCCATTTCTATATATGGCACTATCTGAAACCCTTGTCCTTGTGGGTAAAGGTGTTGGTACCCATGAGGAAAACAGCTTATAATTATACTAAGTGATGTTTTTTGAATAGGCATTATAGTCTGAGACCTCAGTGGCAGGGATGGTTTTGAATTAAAACACCAAAATTTCACATTTGAGAAAAGCAACAGCTTCTGTGTGGAGCACCGGTTGTTGTCAGACTTCTTATGAATACAAAAACCTCACTGGATTATAACAATTAATGGCAAAAGGAATGTTTTGAAATATAAACTGATATTTCCTACTGACATACTACAGCTAAAGAAATAAGTAACTGGCTTAAAACCCTTTTTGGGGGGTAAAAATACTTATGAGGCAAAGACTTTTTTCAGACACAGTACTGTATATGACTATATGACAACATTGCCACAGTGTAGTTGGAAAATTTGGAGCTAATATTTTCACGTACACAGACACACACACAAAGACAAAGTTATGTTCACTATGTTATTCTGTAAATACATAATATTTGAAAATGTCCCCAAATACAGTGAAAATGTCAAAAAAAAAATACTTGTAAGGACATTTGAAGTGGTTCTCAGCATTTAAAATTTTACTACTATGAAAAATTGTCATGGGAGGTCCTCACTAATACAGCTTCTGGTCTATGTGTGTGGTGCAAAAAGTGTGGTTTGAAAATAAAACTAATATAAAATATAGCTGCTAGCAGCAATTTTCGGGGTTCAGGCATTTAAAGGCCTTTAAAGGATTAGTTAACTTTTAAAAAAAAAATGTTGCTGATAATTTACTCTCCCCCATGTCATCCAAGATGTCCATGTCTTTCTTTCTTCAGTCGAAAAAAAATTAAGGTTTTTGATGAAAACATTCCAGGTTTTTTCTCCATATAATGGACTTCAATGTACCCCAAACGGTTCAAGGTCCAAATGACAGTTTCAGTGCAGCTTCAAAGGGCTTTAAACGATACCAGACGATGAATAATTCAACGAACGAAATTAACGACATGACTCGAAAAAAGATTCGTTCATTTTGATGAACGAGTTCGAACAGGAGAGTCATGAACGCACATCACAGAACAGAGCAAGGCGAGCATTCGTGCCAATAAAACTTTAACTTTTTTATTTATATTTTAAATGACAGATCGTTTCGCTAGATAAGACCCTTATTCATCGTCTGGTATCGTTTAAAGCCCTTTAAAGCTGCACTGAAACGGTCATTTGGACCTTGAACCGTTTGGGGTACATTGAAGTCCATTATGGAGAAAAAACCTGGAATGTTTTCATCAAAAATATGGTTTAAAGCTTTTAACAGCTATAGCCACACCAACAAAAGTTTGCATGCTTGTTTAGAATCATGTCACATGTTTTCACCAATTATCGAGTTTTTGTTTAGGAATGATAGGCTTTTGGGTGAACTTGTCTACACCTATTTTCTAAATGCCTCAGCTATAGTTATCCAAAGGCCAATGTTCACAGTTTTTTTTTTAATAATTATTGACTTAGAGAGTCCCGAAATTGTGTTGCAGGGGTTTTATCGAGGTTGAGCCAAAAACATAGAACTAGTTCACGAAAGTTTGTCTTTGAAATAATCTCCTAGGTAAAATCACGTGGTACGTATCCTTTACGTAGGTGAAAAATGTGAAGGTGCCCCCCGGTGTCCGATTTCTTTTAAATTTCTCACAGGCCTGTAGGGTCAAAAGTCAAACAGGCCCAGCAAGTTTCGTTCTGATTGGCCTCTGATAAACCTTGTCTGATAGCTGCTCAAACTTCATTGGATGCCACCGGACATGTTTTTCGAGATACGCGAATGTCCTCAAAGTCAGTCTCCGTCACCAACTTAAATGTGTTCTGACTGATAATGACATCGGAGATGACCTACAGCTAATGAGAGAGCAAGATACAGGGCAGCGGGAAGTTCGGAGAGGAGTTATAGACCAGAATATCAGTATTTTAATAGATATATTTACAATTATATCAAACAGTAACAAAGCACAAACATTTGCTTGACCAGCCGTAACAGCAGCACATTGCAAAATTATTGCACAATCCATGTTTCCTCCATAATTTTTTTCAATTATTTTTCTCCTGTTCGCTGCAAATCATAACACAGACTATTCTTGCAGGCTATCATTTTAATAACAATTCCAGTCTCACCTTCCAGTCACTTTTCACTTGTGTTTGGTTGTGAAACGTAGTTTGTGGACCGGACAGAGTTGTCTGCGAATCTTGCTATTGTAAAGTCATGCAATGTGAAACCCCCTGTAGCCGATCCATCGTGCAATGTGCACACAGCAGCAACTTAATGCTACCCTAGATAGTCGTGTAGTGTCAAAAGAACAGTGATCTGCCATTAAATGGTTACAGCCATTTGAGTGAAAGTGGCTCCGATTGGTTCCGATCAGGCTAAAAACCTAGGACTATTACGCAAAAGTAGGTTTTTCAAAAATTTAAAATACCGAAAATTTCGAAAATAAAATGTCTTAATTCCAACGATATAAGGCACTTGAGTCTACGCCTAATGGTATAGAAGTAATGAGCGATTTCACACTTTTCACCATTTCACCAAAGTCAGGCTGATTGGGGCGGGTCTCAATTGTATGACGTTGTAGACATTGTGAGCACCAGCCCGCAAAGGGGCTTGCACCACTAATTAATCAAGTAACATATTATTTATTTTATAATATAAATATTCCTCAAATATTATTTATTAGACAGAATCGACCTTAACCAACAAAAGTACATTTTAGGGGAAGATTGAGTTGCTCCTGAAGAACTCTCCTTAAGCTTTCACTTTTTAAAGTGTGGTGCATCTGTGTTACATAGGCATTATGACTTTTAATGATGTTTGAATGCTCAGATGATCATTTCTTGCCTGAGCTCTTTAAAAACACCCTAAAGTATTTCAGAATCTCATCTGATCTCTAATCTCTCCCTGTGTGTGTATGTGTGTGTGGTAAGGCTAAGTGTGAACAGATGTACCACAATATTTTCTCAGTAAGGGAGAATCACAGTGCGACAATAGCCTACAGCTGAAACAGCGTACTGTCCTGCAAACACACAGACACACAAACATACACGAACATTCTCTAACCCACACCCACATGAGCTCAAAAATACTGAACATTCCCAAATGCAGGACACACACATTAATAAATACATATAAGCACACTCTGTCATAACAGCATGTCTAGGCATCATTCCTATGATGTGTGAAATTAGACAGCATTTGTTAACTAAACACAGAGTGTGTTAGCTTAGCATTTATTTAATCATTTGATGGGATGTTGTGGAATCTGTGACGTCAAACGGGTAATTATATTTGCAAATGACTGCCTCTAGTGCAAAAAATTGATAAATAGTTGTACATCATTGCACAATAGGCTCTGAAAGCCTATTAACACCACCAGCGACTTTGTCACTGCATATCGCCAGTGGCTGGCAGTTTGGACCCTAGTGGGCGTTGCCACTACTGGTTGCCTAGTAACATTTGTGAATGACATTCACAGATGTTATTCCATGTTGCAAACAGTGAAAAAGTGCTCTTTTCCATTGCTGTGATGTGATCCCCCTGCCCAACCACAAAAATGTGAATCTATGTACATACACAGTCCAATAGAGGAGGGCGGGAGGGGGGCGCAGGGCTGGAACAAGGAAGACAATAGGGACCAGGGAGGAACAGAAGGTGGGAGGAGCCAGGGTGCAGCATATCATGGGAGGAGCCAAGGCAGAAGCGTCAGCAGGAAGGCAAGGACGCAGGCCCACGATGGAGTTGAGGGAGGGAGGAGGCATGGGGAAGGCTTGGCAGCTGGACCCAGGGAGATGACTGACCGAGAAGTCACCTATCAGTGGAGATTCAGGTGGAGCCGCGGGATGGCAAAGGTCCTAGAGGGCAGGTTGGAGCCACAGTGACGAGCAACTGAGGTGGAGCCAGGGCGCCAGATGACTGAAGTGGAGGGAAGGCAGAGCCTGATGGAGCTGAAGGGGTGGAGGGACGAGGTGCAGGTGAAGAAACGGAGGTCTGTGGCGCAGGTAGAGCGACAACTGACCAAGCTGGAGCCAGCCAGAGTGACGAAGAAGCCCGGTGAGGCCGAGGGGACGACGGTCCCAGGTGGAGCCTAGCCTAGAAGGTGTGGCGGACACGGAGGTCCTAGGTGGAAGGAGCGTGGGAGGAGCTGAAGGGCTGAGAGGAGTGCAGGCAGGGCTGAAAGACTTTGCAGAGCAACTAAGGGTGAACCGACAGGCTTGACAGGATGAAACAGAACACACTTTTCATTCAGGATCAGCCCTCTTGGCCAACACGGAACAGGCTGGGAACTAGTTTTGCACAAAACCGGCAGAGGAGGTGGGAGCGAGAGGCAGAGCGTGAACATCAAAACTAAGGGTTCAGCGCAGATGACTGTCACGGTTCATGAATTCACTGGCTCGCTCTGTGTGTATGTGTGTGGGTGTGGCCGCTGATTACCACTCAGCTGGTTATCAGCGCCAGCTGCCACTTATGATCTGTGTCTATTTATACTCATTGTTATTCGTCTTGTGTTGTCAAATCGTTGGGTTTGTTCCTGTGATATTGCTTTGATATTATGCTTTCATTTGATATTGCGATTGCTCTGCCTGTCTTCTCTGAGGACCGTACGACGTTGTCTACTTCCTAGTCCTGCGGAGGTTTGGATTCCCTATCACTCCACTCACCTTCACGGAGGATCTGGGTTGGCCATTGAGTCCCTGCACTGCCAAGGCTCAGACTGTTCCAGACACTTCATCTACATCTGACTCTGTCTTACTACTCTTCAATAAATGTGTGTTATCATTAGCAATTGAATCCTCTGTTTATTCCAACGTAACAACATAACTTTACCATTCTTGTATATTTAGAACAATGTTTAACTTAAATAGACAGCGATAGTGAGGAGATGACGAACAGGTGTGATGATCTGATTAATGTGTCCATGGGAACTGATGACTGGTGGGACAACTCAAACAAAGGAACACATGTGACTGATGAAAACAAAACTGAAGGTTCATGAAAGTGAAACTAAGATGAATAGTCCAGATAACTGTGACAGAACGGCCCCTCTCAGTAGGCTCGACCTTACGCCGTAGTAGCAGAAGTGAGGGTTGGATGGAGGGGGCTTAGGAAGTGGCTGAGGTGATGACACAGTGAAGGAGAGGGGAGATGATGAGGGGATGGTATTATTCGGACGACGAGACCCCGGCGGTGATGATGAAGGGCGCCTGGCAGCACAGACCCAGAGCCCAGCGACAACAGCCCACGGTGGAGTCGAGGGAGGGAGGAGCCAATGTTGCGTAGAGGCTGACATCAACTGAGGGACAACCGATGGAGGCGGACCTGATGGATCCCAGGGCGCAGATGGAGAGCCGATGGAGAAGAGCGACATTGCTGGCACAGGAGGCCTAGGCGATGCCACGGCGACGATTGTCTGAGGAGGAACCAGACTGCCCAAGGACTGAGGCGATGCCGGTGTGATGCCGGACGTACCCGAAGTAAAAGAGGAGCCTGCTGCAGTCGTAGGGATGGAGGAATGGAGCATAGCAGAAGGTCCACAAGTCCGTGGTAGAGGAGGTGTGATGACTGACGAAGGGGGAGCCAATGGGGCGACGGAACCCAGTGGAGCCATAAGGCAGAGGGTGGCTTGTGAAGCTGAAGGTGGGAGGAGCCAAGGTGGAGCCGACAGGTCTATAGGCCGAGACGGAGCGAGATGATCTGAGGCCAGAGGCTGAGATCCCTCCGCTCAGGCGCTGATGGTTGTTCCAAGACCTGAGGCTCAATGTAAAAGCTTGGCTTTGCAGGTGATGGCGAAGGCCTGACAACCTTCAGCAGAGGTCTGGAGGACTGGTTGAGCAGGGCGGTGACAGAGGTCAGGATAGGGTGGAAGACGAAACCTAAAGTCATTCAGCCAGTCCTCAAAATCCACCAAAATACCCTTGCCCACTGATGTCGTGGGCTCAGACCCCTAGTCAGACTCACCGGGGAGCTGCTCTCCCGGGAAGAGGGTCAGCACTGACCTCTTATCTTCGGGCACGGGCTGACGTGTCACGGCGGGTGGTAGCTCTCCGTCTGTGGGGGGCTCAAACGATTCCTCTGTGGTCGATGGTGGTGGAACGGACTCTGGGTCTGGCTGTGTTCTGGACTGGGGTAAACCCTCTCCAGACACTGGATGATAGCGTTCCTCCAGTTCAGTCAGATGACAAACAGGTGTGAGGATCTAAAGAGTGTCCATGGGAACTGAGGACTGGCCGGAAAACTCAAACAAAGGAACACATGTGACTGATGAAAACAAAACGGAAAGTCCATGAAAGTGAAACTACCAGATAACTGTGACAGTATCACAATGACATACTGGATTAAATCCAATAAGTAGTGGACGCGTGATTTTTTCCCCAAACCAGGTTAAGGTTAGGGCAGGGGATCCACTTTCCTGCTGTTTTTAGCTCCAACCTTGATCAAACTCAACTGTCTGGAGCTTTCAAGTAACCCTGGAGACTTTGATTAGCTTATTCAGGTGTGTTTGATTAGGGTTAGAGCTAACCTCTGCAAAAAAGTAGATATCGAGGGCCAGAGTTGCCCAAGGGTAAGGGTGTAGGGTTGGTTTAGGGGTTAATATTTGTTGTAGTGTTATGTAGGCAATCAGCACTCTGATTGACATTAGTAATTAAATCTTTTGAATAGCCTGCTGGGTGGAGTTTGCGTTGAACTGCTTTAGGGGAAAAAATCTATATAAACGATCGGTTTCACATTATTTGGATGGTCCCTTTAACACATTCTGTTGTTTATAAGTAACATGGCACCTACATGTCTACTAACTTTCTGTCTACTAAAGTATTAGTAGAATGGTAGGGTTAGAATAAGTTGACATGTAGCTGCAAAGTTACTTATAGTCAGTAGAGTGTCTGTTAAAGGAGCATCACAATAAAGAGTTTGCCGATATAAAGCAGACTGTCCACTAATACTCTAATGAGAGTTAGTTGACATGTAGTTGCAAAGTTACTTATAGTCAACAGAATTTTCAAAAGGGACCGTCAGAATAAAGTGTTACCAAACTATGTATTATATTGCATCTTAGTAAGATACGTCAACTTCTGACTTTTTTTTAAACATTTGTATCGTTAGTTATTTGAGTAATATGCCCTACTTACTGTCAATTTAAAAGTACAATCCATTTTTTTCTCTCAAAAAAATCCAGTTGTCACTGGCGCGCAATGAATCTTGGGCTACGCTAGGCTGCCTAAAACTCGTTCTATCCTACATTAACTCAGGAAACAAACAACATATTTCGAGGCCACATTGGAAGGAGCCTTGGGATTGGGAATGCAGCCTTCGAAGAATTCATCCTCTGAATTGGGAGACAGCCAGATGGTCAGAACGAGGTTTGAAAATAATAAATAGAGTGCTGCAGTCGTGACATCAAACCCCGGAAGATTATTTCAACACTTCAACGTTTTGCTCAACAACACACCCATAATTTTGAAGCTGTTCATTATTTTAATTTTTTTTAAACATATGTTTCTAATAAGTCACTAGATAAGACAATTTGGGTTGGAAGTGTGTGCAGTTTGCAGAACAAAACGTTGAAGTATCGTCAAGTTATGTTTACCATATGATTTATTTTACTTCAAAAAAAAACATTATAAAAACCCATAGGAAAACCTAGAGGGAACCACTGTCATATATGCTTCCAGGTTCTGACATCACGGCTGCAGGACTCTATTTACCACATGTTGTTGTTGTGTGTGTTGTTGTTTTTTTGTAACTTTATTGACATTGTAAGTGAAAATTGAAGAGCATTCTATAATAATAATTTAAAAAATCCATGTCATTACCTTTTTAGTCATAACCGTTAAAAGGTTTCCTTCCCTTCTTTCAAGATGAATAAGTGTGTGCTGCTGGTGTTTTCGGTTCATTATCAGATAGTTTACTTGCTTCCGCAAAAATAAACCGTGCTGGTAATGGTTGTAGCTATAATCCTCTAATTAAACCCTGCAATCATTAAAAGATTATCTTTTACTCTAATTAGATATCATCTAACATCGGAACTTGTATCAGATGGTCATTATGAAAGAGGGATTTCAATCAGCGGCTACGGTTGTTGCTGTGGAAGCTATTTGTACTATGACACCTCAACACAGCCTCTTAGAACGACACAGCACAGCAGGATCATATTCACAAACAATAACTGCACACACACATAGCAAATGGCTATTCTCACTCTTCACCAAGACCGGCAGACATTCTGCTCAATCAGGGCTCACACCTGCCGCTACAGGCATATTAAGATATTCTTCTCCCTCCTACACATGCACATACATAAACACCTTTTTCTAACACAGTGCTCAATATTTGGCAGTTGCATTAGTACTAAAGTAATTGCTCCTTGTATGACTGATGATTCAGAAATAAACTTGCTTTTCCCTTCCCCCCTCAGATTCACAGTGCACAGGAATATGATTCTATCTCACGAATACCAGCATGAAAGTTTCCGTCCTCTAACTGAACCAGCACCTTTTATCCACAAATTGCTCTCTTTCTTTTTCTCTTATCTGATTTCCACCACTCTATATTCTGGTAAAGGAATCACACATGCTCAGCTTACAACTACTTATGAATTTATAGTCGACTTACAACTAGAGTCTAATTAGTGGTGTGCCCCAGGGGTCTGTGTTGGGTTATTAATGGTTTGTTAATTAATCCTGCTAAATGATAACAGTGTAAGTTTCAGTCTATCAAACACATTCTCTCTGTTTTTCTGTACTTCTGGATTAGAGTTAACTCTGAAAGCTTTTCTCAGATCTCTACCAGCTGTGATATCCCACTGCCACACTGTCCTATATACACACATGGCCCAAGGAGAGCATGCAGTCACACACACATCTGAATAAGCACTGCAGATAAAGAGCATAGGGGGTGTCATCTGTGTCTCTGCTCTGTCTTGTTATTATTAGTGATGCTTGAAGAGCAAACAAATCTTTAACCCTAACTATTAAATGTTGGTGCTGTGGTGATAAATGATACTTGAATCTGGGATGCTTGTTGAATAGAGGTGTAGGGTAATATATTTAGAATATGATACATCAGCGAATATGTTAATTTAGGCTAGTTGTTGTAGCACAATTCAAAGGGGGGTAAGATAGCCCCCTACTGGTAAGATGGGCCATAAGATGGAATATTTGCACTTAATTGCCCATACTGTAATTGAAGGTATGTCATAATAGCACTGGATGTTGGATGCACTGGATGTATGGATTCAATAGAATGATTTCACTTAATTAGCCTATAGGTTTTTTTGAAAAAGCAAAAAAGTACTACTGAGTACTACTATCCTAAGCAATCAGACAATTTTCACCTGACTAATCTACCTAATCACCTAATTAATCAATCAATCAAAAAATCAAGCCATATCTGGGGACCAGCATATTAAAAAGATACTTGGAAGTGGGCTTTTTTTTTTTTTTAAACATGGCCCACTATGCAACCATTCAGACCTGACCAATATCCATAACACCCTTGCAACCTCAACATGCTAAAGGGTGTGTATGTGTCAACCTGGTCAAATGTTTTTCATTTTTGAAAGTCTAATTTACAATCAAATTTCATCTTATGTTTTTACCCTCAAGTTTTTATCATGTGCAACTTGAGTGTCAGTAGTGTGATATCAAGAAATGGCTATGACACACAAAGTCATCAAATGTCTGTGTGATTGACAGCTGTAGGTAAACAGCTAATCCTCTCTCTCTCTCTCTCTCTCTCTCTCTCTCTCTCTCTCTCTCTCTCTCTCTCTCTCTCTCTCTCTCTCTCTCTCTCTCTCTCTCTCTCTCTCTCTCTCTCTCTCTCTCTCTCTCTCTCTCTCTCACTGTTGAGTTGTGTATTCCAGCTGGGTTCTTTTTTCTCTAGTTTCTGATGTTTGATGTTTCTGCTGAGCCTCAAGCTTCCCTCATGAGATTTGTGTGTGTGTGTGTGTGTGTGTGTGTGTGTGTGTGTGTGTGTGTGTGTGTGTGTGTGTCAAGTCCAGGTGTTTGCTATTTGGGGGATGTCTGTCATTGTTGGTGTGAATGGGGTGTGGACAGTGAGTCTGAGTGTGTGTCTGCGTGTTCAGAGCATGTATACATGGCTGAATTAGGCAGGGTAGAAAAATTCCTCCCTTACCAATGTGAAACATACACCTGTATCAGACACACACACACACACACACACACACACACACACACACACACACACACACACACACACACACACACACACACTCCTAATATTTAATTTATTTTCATTTATTGAGATTTAGCAAATATAAACAGATTTCAATTTTACAATTTAAGTGCCAAGTTGAGTGAAATCTTAATCTTATTCACAGTGCTACACACATTTGATCTAAACTTATATCGTCTCGGGTTACGACTGCAACCCTGGTTCCCCGAAGAGGGAACGAGACGCTGCGTCGAGGCGCTGTGGGAACGCTTCTGTAGCAGAGATTGTTTTGGCATTATGGCAGCTCTAGAATAAAGTTATTTTCCAGCCAAATTTAGTTTTAATTGATTAACTTCCGTCGCAACGATCATTAGTTATTAACTTAGCTAACATGACACCGTTTTAATAGAAAACTCTTAACAGTTCTCTCTACACAAACTTTAAAAAAAGTGAACTTGTGAGACGGCTGATGCCGTGCACATGTGTATTAAGAGTTCATTCTATAGGTATGAATATGTGCGCAGGCATGAAGTCCTTCCCTAAAAAAACCAACCCTTAACAAACTACTTGTCTGGCCTTAAAATTTATAATACATAATTTTATTCCGGTAAACCTCGGGATAAACAGATGGACTAATATTAGCATTTTTTTATGATGTAACGAGTACATCAGGATTAATGGGAAGAGTTCCTGGTTCCGGCTGACCTAATCTATGCGGCCTAACATTGAATTTTAGAAGTTTATAGTGTGTTATGTGTATGCTAGGTCAAAGAGATGTGTTTTTAGTTTAGCTTTGAACTGACAGAATGTGTCTGTTTCCCGGACAATGTTAGGAAAACTGTTCCAAAGTTTTAGGAATAAATAGGAAAAGGATCTACCGCCAGCAGTCGATTTTGATACTCTAGGTATTATTAACTGGCCTGAATTTTGAGATTGTAATAGACGTGAAGGACTATAATGCGTTAAGAGCTCGCTCAAGTACTGCGGAGCTAAACCATTTAGTGCTTTGTCAGTAGCTTTGTAATCAGCAATATTTAAAAATGTACACAATGTTTAATAGGCAGCCAATGCAGTGTTGACAGAACCGGGCTAATATGGTCATACTTCCTGGTTCTGGTAAGAACTTGAGCTGCTGCGTTTTGGACCAGCTGTAATTTGTTTATTAAGCGTGTAGGGCAACCACGCAGTAGAGCATTACAATAATATAGCCTTGATATCATAAACGCATGAACTAATTGTTTCCGCATTTGTCAATGAGAACAGATGACGTAAACTAGATATATTTTTAAGATTGAAAAATGCGGTTTTTACAGATACTATTCACGTGACTTTCAAAGGAAAGATTACTATCAAAGAGCACACCCATGTTCCTAACCGACGACATAGACTTGACAGAGCAGCCATCAAGTGTTAGACAGTATTCTAGGTTATTACGTTAGGACGTTTTTTGTCCAATAATTAGTATCTCTTTTGTTTTCAGAATTACTAGTCATCCAATTTTTTGTATCAGCTATGCATTCCCTTAATTATGTGACTTGGTAAGTTTCATCTGGGCGTGAAGAAATATAGAGCTGAGTATCATCAGCATAACAGTGAAAACTAATGCCATGCTTCCTAATGATATCTCCTAAGGGTAGCATGTACAGAGTGAACAGCAACGGTCCAATACTGAGCCTTGTGGTAAGCCATACAGAACATGTGATCGATAAGACATCTCTTCATTTACTGTTACAAACCGATAACGGTCAGATAAGTATGATTTAAACCATGCTAATGCAATTCCACTAATGCCAACATAATTTTCAAGTGTATTTAAAAGAATGTTGTGGTCAATAGTATCAAAAGCAGCACTAAGATCGAGTAACACTAATAGAGATATACAACCACGATCGGATGGTAAGAGCAAATCATGTGACTCTGATGAGAGCTATCTCAGTACTATGGTACAGTCTAAATCCTGACTGAAAAAAAAATTCTTTCTAAAAAGGAACATAGCTGTGAGGACACTGCCTTTTCTAGTATCTTTGACAGAAAAGGTCGATTCGAGATCAGGCTGTAATTGACTAATTCTGTATGATCAAGTGAAGTTTTTTAACAAGTGGTTTAATCATATCCAGCTTAAAAGTTTTTGCTACATATAATAGAGACAAAGATGAATTAATGATATTAAGAAGAGGATCTATGACCTCTGGAAACATCTCTTTCAATAGCTAGTCGATATAGGGTCTAACATACACATGATTTAGATGATTTAACGAGTTTAGAACATTCTTCCTCTCCTATAGCAATGAATTAATCGATTTTTTCCTTAGGGAGACTACAATTGTCAGGTTTCGTGGTAGTAGGAATCACTTGGAGATGAGGATAACCAGGCAAGAGGAATTTTAATGAACAAAACACAGGAATCAAAGAAACCACGCAAACATTAAGGTTAAAAAAAAATTATATATAGCAGCTTGAGCGGGGCCGGTAGGGCGAGCAGCTTGAGCGGGGCCGGCAGGGCGAGCAGCTTGAGCGGGGCCGGCAGGGCGAGCAGCTTGAGCGGGGCCGGCAGGGCGAGCAGCTTGAGCGGGGCCGGCAGGGCGAGCAGCTTGAGCGGGGCCGGCAGGGCGAGCAGCTTGAGCGGGGCCGGCAGGGCGAGCAGCTTGAGCGGGGCCGGCAGGGCGAGGCACCTGGGCGGCGCGTCAGGGATGGCAGTCACCTCCAGGATGGTCTCTGGGTTAAGAGCCACCGGACAAGTCGTTGGGGTGGCCTTTCTCCTCCTCCGGACCACCAGACTCGGGACCACCGGAACTGGGACCACCGGAACTGGGACCACCGGAACAGTCACCGAGGAAATCTTCCTTCTCCTCCGTTTCGGGACTACCGGAACTGGAACCACTGGAACCGGGACCACCGGAACCAGCGGTGAAGGACACACGGGGCTGACGCTTACGGCAGAATGAGACTTGTGGCCCTTGATGAGACTCACGATGAGGGCGGATCCACAAACCCATAATGTGCGGTCGATGAACTCAACAAAAGGGAGGTGGAGATATCCAAACAGTACTATCTGGGCGAGAGTATCATCCATCCCACTCCAGAACTGATGTGTGAGAGATTCCTCATTCCAATTCGGGTCCTGGAAAAGATGGCGATAAATCTCTGCGTAGTCTTCTAGAGACCGGCTGTCTTGTGGAACATAGAGTTCGTAGTTCATCTTTTGTTGGTGGGTCGGTTCTTCTGTCAGGTTTCGTGGTAGTAGAAATCACAAGGAGATGAGGATTACCAGGCAACAGGAATTTTAATGAACAAAAACACAGGAATCAAAGAAACCACACGAGAACTGACAAACACTCACTGGAAAGCAGGAAACTAAATACAGATATCAATGAACACTGACGAGGTGAAAACAGGTGACACAGATGATCATAACGAGAAACAGGTGGCTAATGAAGAAGTGAATTCAGGTGAGGAGACAAGCGGGATCCTGGGAAGTGTAGTGATGACAAAGACAGGCTGGTGCAGAGTAACATCGTGACAACAATGCCCTCCCTGGTGCGATGCAATAATACTAACACTTTCTCTTCCTTTCTATAAAAAAATAAAATAAAAAAATAAACCTTTACGGGTTCTGCGTTAGATTAAACTGAGAAAGGTTATAGTACTTACATTTCGTTGTCTTACTGTTAGTTTAACTGCTTCTATTGTTCTCATTTGTAAGTCGCTTTGGATAAAAGCGTCTGCTAAATGAATAAATGTAAATGTAAATGTAGACGGTTGCATAGTTAGAATTTTCTCCCGGATATTATCAATCTTATAAGTGAAGAAGGTCATAAAGTCATTACTGTTGTTCTGCTTGGAAACTTCTGGGCTTGAAGCTTTATTTTTCGTTAGTTTAGCAACTGTTTCAAATAAATACCTAGGGTTTTGTTTATTTTCTTCTAATAGGGTAGAAAAATAAGCAGATCTAGCAGCTTTTAAGGCCTCTCTGTATGCAATCGAGCTCTCCTTCCATGAAATGCGAAATACTTCTAGTTTAATTTTCTTCCAGTTTTGCTCCATTTTTCTGGCTGCTCTCTTAAGGGCCTGGGTGTGCTCATTGTACCACGGCGTTGGACTATTTTCTTTAATCTTCTTCAAGCGCAACGGAGCAACTGTGTCTAAAGTGCTGGAAAAGAGAGAGTTAAAAGTTTCTGTCGCAATATCGAGTTCTTCTAAGCTATCAAGGATGCTGAGATGATGAAACTGATCAAGAAGATTATTACTAAAGCAATCTTTAGTGGCAGAATAGCATAATAGCATGATAGGTCTAACATATTTGTAACACCGAGTCGGCTTTGATGCCTTGGCTAAATTAAGTTTACACAAGACTAGATAATGATCTGAGATGTCATCACTCTGCTGCAGAATTTCAACAGCAACAACATTGATTCCATGTGATAATATGAGATCTAGAGTATGATTACGATAATGAGCAGGTCCTGACACGTGTTGTCTAACTCCAACAGAGTTAAGAATGTCTTTAAATCCCAATCCCAATGCATCTTTTCCCAAAAATTAGGACTTTATCTGCAGCCAGTACTAACTCTGATAGAATGTCCGCAAATTCTTTGATTAAGTCTGTGTCACGGTTGGGATGCCAGAAAGGATCGAGAACTCAAGTGCAGGGAAGTGAAATGTATTAAAGTAAAAATAAAACAAACAAAACAAAAGCAGGCAGTAAGATAATCAGGTCTTAGCAGGAAACATAATAAACGAACCAGCACAGGACTACAAAAACGAGACGGGAACAAAAACATACACAACCCAAAACACCCCAGCAGACAAGTCAGGTAAACAAGAAACAGATACCAAGAATGGGGGGAAGAAGGGGAGCATAAACAGAGCCAAAATGAAAATGGAGGGATGGGAGGGTTGAGCCAGGGAACCTCAGGCAGATCAGGAGTCCTGGCTGAGGGCCAGGGTGGTGCAGGCTGAACAGTACACCAGGGCGGATCAGGCTGTGCAGGACCCGAAGGCGGAGCAGACTGTGCAGGACCCCAGGGCGGATCAGGCTGTGCAGGACACCATGGCGGAGCAGGCTGTGCAGGACACCAGGGCGGAGCAGGCTGTGCAGGACACCAGGGCGGAGCAGGCTGTGGAGACCCTTCGGGCAGACATGGTGGAGACGACCATTCGGACGGCCACGGTGGGGACCACCGTCCATCGGACGGCCACGGCGGAGACGACCGTCCATCGGGCGGCCACGGCGGAGACGACCCCACGGCGGAGACGACCATCCATTGGGCGGCCACGGCGGAGACGACCGTCCATCGGGCGGCCACGGCAGAGACGACCGTCCATCGGGCTGGCCACGGCAGAGACGACTGTCCGTCGGGCGGCCATGCTGCCGGAACAGACACCGGCGCGGGAACAGACACCGGCGCGGGAACAGATGTGACGTGAACAGTCTCTGGCTCGGCAGACGTGACGTGAACCGTCTCTGGCTCGGCAGACGTGGCGTGAACCGTCTCTGGCTCGGCAGACGTGACGCGAAGAAGCACTGGCTTGGTAGGTTGCATCGGTAGGGCCGGTAGGGCGAGACGCTGGGGCGGCGCCGACAGGCGCTTTCCTCCTCTGTTTCCGAGATCTCGGCGGTGCTGCAGCCTCTCTGGTCACCATTGGCGGTCCAATAAGGAGAGAGGGCAGCTCTGGGGCAATCGAAGTTGAGTCCTCCCGGACCACCGGACTTGAGACCCCCGAAGTCGAGTCCTCCCAGACCACAGGACTTGAGACCCCCGAAGTCGGGTCCTCCCGGACCACCGGACTTGAGACCCCCGAAGTCGGATCCTCCAGGACCACCGGACTTGAGACCCCCGAAGTCGGGTCCTCCCAGAGACACAGGAGAGAACAGTGGTCTGTGTGATTCCTTCCTCCGCTGAGTCCTCATGCTGGCTGGTTCGTTCTGTCACTGTGGGTTGCCGGAAAGGATCGTAGGACTCAAGTGCAGGGAAGTGAAATTTATTAAAGTAAAAATAAAACAAAAGCAGGCAGTAAGATAATCAGGTCTTAGCAGGAAACACGAGGAAACATAATAAACGAACCAGCACAGGACTACAAACACAGGGAGACTAAAATAGGGAAACAAACAAAGGAGGGTAACGAGAAAGGCGGTCCAAACCCCAGTCCACGAGGTACTGGAGCTGACCCCTTCGTCGACGGGACTCCAGGATGGCGTGGACCTGATACACGGTGTCCTCAGCAGGATCCACAGGAGGAGGAGGGGGCACCTCGCCAGCATCCGTGTCTGTGGGAACAGGAGAGAGAGGAGCAGTGTATGACTTTAACAGAGATACATGAAAAGTAGTTGCAATCCGGTAGTGCTGGGGAAGTGCAAGACGATAAGTGACCTCGTTGACCTGCCTCAGTACAGCAAAAGGACCTAGTGTGGTGTGGGTCATCTTCGTGCGTCCGCTTTTTGCCGGTGCCTCCGAACTGCCCCCTGCAGGTGGACATGTGCCGAGTCCCAGACCCTCTCACTCTCAGAGAATCAGTGCTGGACTGCTGGATCATCAGATGGCTCTCCAGACCATGGGAACAGAGCGGGTTGATATCCCAGAATGCACTGGAAGGGAGTTAGACCAGTCAAAGTTTGTCGGAGAGAGTTCTGGGCCATACTCTGCCCATGGAAGGTATTGGTTCCAGCGGTCCTGAGCGTCATGACAGTAGGTTCTCAGATACCTCCTGATCTCTTGGATCTTCCTCTCCGCCTGGCCGTTTGATTGCGGATGGTACCCCGACGTCAGGCTCACCGAGACTCCCAGTAGCTTGAAAAATGATCTCCAGACTGTCAATATGAACTGTGGTCCTCGATCCAATATGATGTCTTCTGGAATTCCGAAATGGCGAAAAATCTCAGTAAACAGCATTTCAACGGTCTTGAAGGCTGTGGGAAGCCCAGAGAGAGAGATCACCTTACAGGACTTGGAAAATCTATCAACTACTACCAGGATACAGGTCTTCAGAGGATCAGAGGATGGTAGATCGGTCACAAAGTCCACACCAATGTGAGACCATGCTCTGTTCGGAATGGGTAGTGGCATGAGTTTACCTTCAGGTAGACGTCGGGGTACTATGGCCATAGCGCAGGCTGCACATCCTTGTACGAACCGGGAGGTATCTTGAGCCATCCTAGGTCACCAATAGCGCTGTTGGAGAAGTGAGAGGGTTTGTTGGCTGCCTGGGTGTCCCGAGCCCGGAGAGGTGTGTACTGAATCCAAGAGGGAAAGGCGGAGAGTAGATGGTATGAATAATTTTCCCTCTGGACCTCCCGGCCGAGCAGGTTCGTTCAAAGTGGCATCGGCTATGAGTTCATCGATGTTCCACTGGATGGGGCTGACAGTCATGGTTGGAGGGAGTATGGTCTCTGGATTCACGACAGAGGTTTCAATCTGTTGAAGGCGAGACAGAGCATCAGCTTTGAGATTCTTTGAACCAGGTCAATAGGTGACTGTGAAGTCAGAGCGTGTGAAGAAGAGTGCCCAACGAGCCTGGCGAGGATTGAGTCTTTTGGCTTTACAGAGATACTCAAGATTGCGATGGTCAGTAATCACCTGGAAAGGATGATTGGCTCCCTCCAATCACCCGTCCACTTCCACGATGAAGGGCAGATTAGGATTAGGATGTTTTAGCATAGGGGCAAAACAGAAGGCTTTCTTCAAACACTCAAATGCTTTGGACTGCTTTGGAGCTATGTTAACTGCTTGGTAAACTTATTCACCATAGAAGTCAATGGAGCACAGATCTTACTGTAGTCGCAGTAAGTTGCGGATGAATCGGCGATAAAAGTTGGCAAAGCCCAGGAAGCGTTGCAGCTTTTTCAGGGTTTGAGGCTTGGACCAGTTGAGTACAGCTTCCACTTTGTTTCGATCCATTGAGTGTCATGACTCAACGGATCACAGGAAGCAATAGCAGGTAAATAACTCTTTATTTAATGGTGAGGAAGTCCAAACAGAAAGACACGGCCGTGGAAATGGTGACACAGGGACGTCGATGGTCAGCGTGGTGAATCCCAAATGGTGCGGTGAAGACAGACGAAGAACAATCCACAAGCGGTGATAATCCACAACTGACGATAATCCACAATCAAGACGAACTCCACAGGAACACACGACAAAAGACTCAGGAACACGAGACTGGAACACCGACACATCCAACAACGATCTGACAATGGAGATGAGAAAACTGTGAGCATTTATAGTGAAATGAGAACGGCTGCAGCTGGTGATGATATGATGATCAGCTGGAGCGAATCAAGGAATGACACTCGATCACGCCCACAACACACGTGCTTTCATGCAACAACAACGACACGAGACGAGAAGGAAGCAATGAATTAGTATACTGTGACATTGAGATACTGTCTGGACAAATCACGTACCCCAGGAAGTGCATGGTCTTCTGGTGCAATTCACATTTCTTCAAGTACAGTTGGTACTCATGGAGACGTCTCAAGACCTTCTTCACCTGCTGGTCATGTTCTTCGAGATTGGTAAAAAAGATCAGGATATCGTTGATGTAGATGTGACAAATTTGTGGAGCATATCTAGGAATATCTCATTCATGAAGCCTTGGAAGACAGCTGGACTGTTCAAAAGGCTGAAAGGCATGATCCGATATTCGTAGTGTCCAGCAGGTGTAGGGTCTGGACCCATCAGACACACACTAATTATTCATTATATACAAAGGTCTATGAAACTCCTCCAAAACTAACATCCCAAATGAAACGAACACCCTGGCAGAACCGAGTCTCAGGTTACCGGGCTGATAAGGAGACTTTTACGACCTCCAAAGGAATGTTCAGAGAGAGCTGACTCTCACCTAATTCTTGCTAAGAAGGAGAAATGAACCCTTTTAATCCTATATATTATATATATATATATAACCATGTGATAAATGTATTAACATGTATCTAATGTTCCATCTCATGATTTTCCTTTATTCTGTTGGTCTATGTTTTCTTGCAAACTCTAATGGGTTAATGTTTCACACTTTGCATACTATGGTTGACCGAAATCATATGTGTGGCATATTTGGTCTCTATAACTTGGTATTTTGAATATTGAAATGACTGTGTACATGATATGTCGATAACAACAACATATTAGTATTACAAGAATATTTCCTAGTTTCTTCATCGGCTTCCACCCCTCCAGGTTGCACATGCAATGAGAACAAAGAGCAATAAACCAAATTCCTGCCTAGAACTTCCACCCTTCTTATTGGTCAAGCCAATGAAAGGTGGGACACTTTTCTCAGATTATAAATTGCATTCACACCAGCCCTTCCCGCTCTTAGTTTTTTCATCCAGCTGCAACACTGTTTCTGGTGATACTGGGGAACCCCCTCCCCCTTCACAGGGGCCCCGAGGGCCCAGCAGGCCTTGATCCAACCAGATATGGGCTCATGCAGGAGAGAGAAGACTCTCTCACAAAGAACCAAGGACAATCGCAGGAGTTTGGAACCAGGACTCCAACCAACAATGACTCCAATCACCCACTCTTCCGACATCCTCACTTCTCCTGGGTGCTTGGCGTGGCCTCAACAGGGCCCAGGGCCCCCAGGCCTTGACCAAACCAGCCATGTGCTCATGGAGAAAGATAACTTTCAAACAACTTCCACTTGCCACTGCCGGAACCCTCAATGACTTACATTTTTTCCACAACTTCAAGAATCGTTCCCACTACAAATGCAAGTATTCAATTCAATGACATGTGAAAATGAAATCCTGTTGGTTCTTCTCATAGTTAGATGGATCTTCTCCATTGTTACATCATTCTATCTCTCACTCCTTTTTCCTACACATGAATTTATGTATGTTTGTTTAGTTTATTCATGTTTATGATATAGTTAATAAACTTTTGCACTTTATGTATTTGGTTCTGATTTGCTTGCAATACGAAATCCCGTTATGGTTTTTGTTCTTGCTACATGCTCAAAACGCTGTACATGCTAAGAAATAATTATCCTTCTGTGGCCAGAGAAGATACCCTTTTCTTAGAATAAATTAATAATCAAAAGAGTTCATTGGACAAACTGATTAATTGATTGTAATGTTAATTTAGCCATGTCAAGTTAATCCAATTAACTGACCCAAATATTCATAATTAATCATAACAAGTTACTAGTGATTATTAATATTTCATAAAGCTAAGTTCCTTACACAGGGGTAATAAAGGCAGTCTTCCACTCATTTCCCTCACGGATACGAACCAGATTATAAGCACTTCTCAGGTCGAGCTTGGTGAAGATACAAGCTGAACGCAATTGTTCCAAGGCTGAGGGTACCAGAGGCAGTGGGTATCTGTACTTAACTGTAGAGGCATTCAGAATGCGATAATCTATGCATGGGTGGAGTCCTCCATCCTTTTTACCAACGAAGAAAAAGCTTGAGGCGGCAGGGGACGTAGATGGCTGAATACATCCTTGACGTATAGCCTCCTCCGCGTACTCCTCCATAGCCTTCTGCTCCGGGATGGACACTGGATATATCTTTCCATGTGGTAGAGTGGCCCCAGGCAGCAGGTCAATTGCACAGTCCCATGGCCGATGGTGGGAGAGTGGTGGCGAGATGTTTGCTAAATATGTCTTGGAACACCCGATATTCCGGTGTGATTTCGTGAGAGGATTCTGTGGCTGGACTTTCTACTGAAGTTGAACCCAGGATAACAGGAACAGCAGACTTGGAAGGCCCTGAAAGACTTTTCTTGACAGGGTGAAGACAATGTTCGTTGCAGTAATCACTCCAGTGACGTACTTTAGTCCAGCAGAAGTCAGGCGAGTGTTGATTGAGCCACGGGCGTCCCAAGACGATGTCTGCAGTGGAGCCCTCCAGTACCAGTAGCGAACATTTCTCCTGATGAAGACAGCCGATGGAAAAGTTGGAGTTCTGGACTGCAGTAATGAATACTTCTTCTGCTGAGAGGTTTCCCAAGGATGGAGGGAATCAGACTGACTCAGTCAACGACGGCGGGCTTGTATGCGGTTGAGTAGTGAGGCTGATATGAAGTTGCAGCGCCGGAGTCAATCAGAGCATTCGCTGGAATGGAGTGTTTCAAATAGGTGATTAGTACTGGAGTTTGTTTCAGATTGGTAACTGGGAATGGTAGGTCAACAGTACTCACCGCAGTACGGCCGGGACGGATGGGACATTACATTCGGAAATGTCCTGAAGCTCCACAGTACATGCAGAGGTTATTGATGCAACGAAGATTACGTTCATCTGCGGTAAGATGTCCAGTATCGATCTCGGAAGGCAGGGATACTTGCATCGTGTGGTGGTCCGGTCTTCTGTCTACTAGAAGGATGAGGACACAAGGAATACGGTTCACACTTTATTTATACACCTGTTGCAATATCCAATCTCATAGAAGGCTTCGAGATCCACACAGATTTGAAAGCAGGAAACAGGGAATAACTGGAACAGAAACAGTCTCTTGAATACTTTAAACTCAGAAGTAGACTTGGTGATAAATCCGGGCTTGAAGGCAGACTTAGCACTTGACACTTACCGATCCAAAGACACACGAACTGAGAGCGAACTTGAATAAACTTCCAATTTGAATGTAGAGAAGGGATACGAGGTCCGTAGATGCACAAAAGAACTCGGAGAATCAGACTGGAGAATCCTAAAGCACCGGCGCACACAAAGGCTGCTTGGAAATACACACAAGAAAGTGGTTAGTGATAAACATGAGTATACTTGCTGCGAGCACACGGGAATCCTGGAACCAGAGAAGCAAGAGGAACCGGGTGAGTCACACACATCGATAGACGAGACCGGACAGAGAACAATGGAGAGACTGAAGCTTAAATCCTGTGCGCAGCGTGGTGAGTTCATGATGCAGTGCAGGTGGTGAGTAGTCGGTATTCAGGGGATGATGAGTGTGACCAGGGCCGTTTCTCAATACCAAGTACGCAAACTTCGGACGCCCGAGGACGAGAGGACGCAAGTCCGGTTATTCTGCAAATGGAACAGCGGCGTTCTTGATCGCGTCACTCAGCACGCTCTGGCTACTACAGTTATATCTTTATGTATATTTTAGGCAAGAATAAAACGAAATATGGTATAAAACACTCTCTGCCAGTTTTCCTTTAAAAAATTAATGGCCACACAAATGTGGTTCAGACAACGCGTACATCGATTATCTTCAATGCATACATTTATAACAACATGAAATATAAAACAACCCTGCTTCTTTTTGTTTTCATTTTAAAAATATGAAAAATTATTGATCATTAAAACTGACATTAAACAAACAGAGACAGGGTTGTGTCATTTAATTTTATTATACCTGTACATATAATGAAGAGAATGTAGCCTATAATAAAATAAATATAAAAATATTCTATTAATTTTAAAATATATAAAATAAAATTACACAACCCTGTCTCTTTTGTTAAATGTCAGTTTTAATGATCAATAATATTCAGTATAAAAGTAGCCTAAAAGGTAAAAGAAGCTATACAATGAGAAATAAAGCAAAGAATCCAAAACGACTTGCCATGGAACAAACTATAGATTAATAAGACCAAAAAGATCGACTTATACACAAGACGAATTATACATCATGTTTATCCACTAGACTAAAGACATCAGAGCCAGCGGCAAACATCAGAAGCACTAGCCGAGGAAAAGCTGTTCCAGTCGGGTTAATGAGCGTTGAACACTTGGTGATCGCCTGGATCTCACAACTCAAAAAGGCACTATCTTTATAAATAAACCACATATTTGAGTTTTAAACAACTACATTCTCACCTGAAACACTCTTAAAATTACATTTCGTGATACAATAACAGTAGTATTTTGATATTACGCGAAAGTTTATTTAGTTAATAAACTAACTGTATTCAAGTACCCGTGTCCTCGTCTTCGGCATCCTGCACTAAACCTGACACTCCCCATACAGTGGGGATCGCTTGAAGGCTTTCAAGAGTACAGACGCGTATCAATTTTCTGTGGCTGGATATGTATGGGTAAAAGACGTAAAAGTGCGGCACCTGGCCACCAAGGATTTATATTTAATCATGGGAATTAATCAAATGTTGGTATTATAAAAAAAAATCAAATGTATGATTTTGGTGGTAGTTGCTCTGACTAGGTAGCGAGTTCTTAGCTAGCTAAGTGTCTCAGCTGGTAGATTGCCAGCTGTTAGCCACGGCTCACGTCTAGCTGTCATTAATCTGGATTAGGCTTGTCGCGATAGTCAATAAATCAATTAAAAAAAATGAGCTCGATAATTTTTCCGTCCGCAATAATTTCCATTTGCATGCTTGTTTGTTTTCCTCTCTCTCTCTCTCTCTCTCTCTCTCTCTCTTTCTCTCTCTCTCTCTCTCTACCAAAGAGACTGCATGGCAACTCTGTTTAAGACATAACCGACATATTTAACGTGAATACTCTCCAAAACGGACATTTAAACATAATGTTGTGTGTATTTGTCCATTCAGACACGAAACAGAGCTCAATTCATTAACGTTACTCGCGCGCTGTATAGGGGTACATGGCTGCACGCTTCGGGTCGGATGTGTGTGCACTGAAAGATGAGACATGATACAAAATGAGACATTCATACAATATGAGACATTTATTCTATCCTTTTCTTTGGTATAGAATAAAATACCAGTTCGGGGTTCCTCTTTCGGCTGTAGTTGCAGCTCCTGCACAACATATTGCAGGCATTACTGAGACCGTCAGTCGTCAAGATGGCGGCGCAAAGCTACAGTGACGTCATGTGAACCGAACAAATTGACGCTTGCTGGTTGGTGCGAGATGCATTCTGGGATACCTGCTGTCTCAAGTCCGCACAAGTCACCTCTTGATGCATCCGCGGTAAAAGGGGCGGATCAAGAACAAATCTGGGGATTTGAACTGGACTTGGCTAGATGTGAACTTTGAATTGGAACCGTACCTGGGCAGTGACTGATGATGTTCCACAAGAACACAAGTACAGACAAGAACGCATATTGAGAAACGGCCCAGGTGTGTTGAGTTGATGCTGGTTGGGGTGTGTCGCTAGGTGTATCCATGACAACTACATTACATTCATTATATTTTTACTTAACCTGTTCTTCAATATTTCATATTTTTGTATAAATACATTGTGGAAAAAAGTTTTTGTCAAACTATTTAATTGTTAATTTTCCAAATTTCAAATTGGAGTAGAAACAAAACTACGTCATTATAATTTTTTCATTATAACATTACAAAAACTGCAATTACAAAAAAATTGCAATTTAAATGTTTGCATTTAAATCAGTTGTTAATTTTTAAGATGAGAAAAATAAACATGTACCTTCTGTACCCAATACATTCTCCAACTTAACTGATATTGAATCAAATTGAATCGAAATTTGTGTTAATGCCCAGCCCTAGTGTTTACACTTCTCAGGAGAATGGATTGAAAAACTAATTTTCCATTTACTTTAATTGCATAGGGAAAAATGGGACAGGAACATCTCTTTGTGTTGTACAGACGAAAAGGCTTGGAACGACCCGAAGGTGAGCAAATTATAACAATATTTCAAATTAGAACTTTTCACCGAACATTTCCTTTAAGGAACTTGTTTGTGAAACCAACGTTCGTTCCTGTGATGGCTTTTAGTTAACAAGTTCGTTTAAAAAGTCAAGCCAGGTTTATTTGTATAATACTTTTCACAATAAACATTGTTTCTGCAGATTTACAGATTGGATTACTATATTCATATTGTGATATGTATCATTGCCGTGATAGAATATTATTGTCATATTGCCCCCCCCCCCCACACACACACTTACACACACATTCGGTTTTCATGTTTTATGGGGACTTGCCATAGACATAATAATTTTTATACTGTACAAAGTGTATATTCTATCCTCTAAACCTACCAATCACCGAAAACGTTCTGCATGTTTTGCATGTTTACATTACATTACATTAAATATATATATATATGATTTATAAGCTGTTTTCCTCATTTTCCCATAACGTATAGTTTTCCTCATTTTAAAAAGTGCTCAGTTCACTTACAGTTCACAGTTTAGTAAACTTGTTGCCTTCAAATTATTAAGTAAATAAACTTAATGCTTAATTGAAAAAATTGTGAAGTTTATTTACTTAATAATTTTAAGGCAACAGGTTTCCCCATTTTTTTTAAGTTAAGTCAACTGATTTCACAACACAGAGAGTTCTTCTTCACAGATGGAAACAAATCCATAATAAAAACTTGTCTTTAGATCTATTTGATATAACACGCCAAATAAAGGGAAGGAGGATGTTAGGAGGAAGAGGCGTGTCATTCATGCATGCAAGCGGGATGTCCAATCAGAGAGCTGCGTCACTCGCTCACTTCCTTTCCCATCACACAAACACACATGACACAATTAATCAGTGCACTGGAAACAACATACTTCATAAGGTCTCTGTCTTTGAAAACAAGCTTTCTTTTTTCCCCTTTCTATCTCTCTTCTGCTGCTCGTCCGACTCTTTCAGTGCCTAATTCATTTCCTAACTCTTTCCTGTCTCATAAAGCTCTAATCATCCTCCATTTCTTGTTTCAAGCAAACCGAAGAATCGTCAGACTGGAGCACATCCCTCTCCTTCCTCTTTGTTGTTCATTCTGCTCTAATTGGGATCTGTCATCGGTCTGATCTGAGGGTTTATTATTAGAGGGGTTCTTCCTGTTGCAGATAAAAATAATCAGAGAGCTCTGCGGACACATGTAATGAGGAGTCCTCTGGGGCATGTACTGTGTGTGTGTGTGTGTGTGTGTGTGTGTGTGTGTGTGTGTGTGTGTGTGTGTGTGTGTGTGTGTGTGTGTGTGTGTGTGTGTGTGTGTGTGTGTGTGTGTGTGTGTGTGTGTGTGTGTGTGTGTGTGTGTGTGTGTGTGTGTGTGTGTGTGTGTGTGTGTGTGTGTGTTTAGGACCAGGGCCCAGTCAGATAAAGTCTCACTGAAGCCTGTCAGATGCTTCATTGTCAGGGGTGAATTCAGGGGTCAGAATTTAGTCATTTATGTGATACCCCGATTTCTCTTCGGCCACCCGATCGCCCTGTTCAAACACAGATCGGGTCAGTGTGCTGTCTGTCAATTAACACCTCATTGCTCCAGTCCCTCCCCTCCAAATAAGTGAGAAATAAAAAACCTGTGAACCAGACATGGCCCCCCATTCACTTAGTCTTTCATTACCGCCCACCTCCAGACACACACACTCACACATACTTAAACTATCTCTTTCACCTCAACCGCTGGAGAAAGAGTGAAAGGGGCAAAACATGTCATCAGCCGTTTTGTGCACCTGTCAGCTGCGCAGTGACTGCAGATATAGCAGCTGCTACTTAGTACTCAGTGCTAAATGGTTAATTATCAACTATTTGTAAAGCTTGTTCTGCTTGATAATGAAATCATCAACACAGAGAGTTGCCACTTTGTATACATGGCACTGCATGGCACGTTCAAACAGGAACTGTTATCATTCTCCAAAACCTCTTGCTGATTCCAGCAAAGATGAAGAAGTGGAAAGTAAGTAAGTTACCAAGTTTTTGAGGGGAAAAAACGACTGAAATTTAAAGTGTTCTTTAGACTAGAGATGTGTAACCTTTTACAATTTAACATTTAAAGGGTAACTAAACCCTAAACCAATTTTTTTAGTTAATGATCTGTAAGACTGGGGATTTATTATTGCTGTTCATTGATTCATTTTTTTGACATTTGGGTATAAAGTGTTTTAATTCTACAATATATGGTGTAAAAACATAAAAAAATGTGTTGCCCTCTTCAGGTTGAACGGTGGCTATGCAGTTGAATTTTCCTATTGGGGGTTGTGGTGGCCGGTGACGTAAGCAGCCACCAGAAAGACATGTCTCAGGTGCATAGCTAAATATGCAACCTAAGACTGCAGTCACACAAATTTTTAAGCACTCAAAATTTGTAGACACTGCAACGGACTGACATCGTATGACATCACTCTCTGCGGCATCTTTAAAAAAACTGAATTCCAGATATAACACATTAAAAATGTAAAAATATTCAAGAGTTTTTTGCTTAAAAGTCGGGGGTCACACTTAACGACTGTAAGGCCGATTATGAATGTAATTTGACCGATCATGCCCAAACGCGCCGGGTCAGAGACAGTTGCGTTCAGTCGGTGTCTAAAATCTGCTCAGTCGATGGAAACAGTCTGTCAGTGTGTTCAGTTCAGTCTTAGAATGTTTCAGCTAGTCGTTAAAGGTGCTGTATGTAACTTTTTTACTAAAGCATGAAAATTCACTTCCAGAGTGAACTGAACAGAGTTCACTAACTTATTTCTATGAAAAACATTTCTACAGCAAGTTATTTTACTTTGAAATGTGCGTTCCGTGTCAGAATATCTGTTTTTGTTCTCTATGAGCTCAAAAGCTCTATGAACGAGAGCATATTAAAACGCGGATAAATCAACTCATCAACTTAGTCTTTGAGTCTCCACCGCTTTCATTGTTCATTGCGCTCGTTCCTGTTGTGTGTCCTCAAAATGGCAACCCGCTTGAGCGTCGAATCTGAGGAGGAGGGGTATAAAAGATCTCCGACATTGTGAATTTGGACTGCAGTACCTATTTTGATCATTCTTACAGACTACACATTTAAGTGTGTCCCTGGCATAAGAGTGTACTCCACTTTACTGCAACGGATAGTTCACCCAAAAATGTACTTAAACCACTGGAGTCACAGGGATTAATGATGTCTTTACTACCTTTCTAGGACTTTGAAATTGGTAGTTGCGCAAGCTGTCAATGGAGGGACAGAAATCTCTCAGATTTCATTAAAAAGATCTTCATTTGTGTTCTGAAGATGAACGAAAGTCTTAAAGGTTTGGAAAGACATGGTGAGGGAGGACGAGGATGAACGAGGGTGAGTAATTAATGACAGAATTTTCATTTTTAGATGAACTAACGCTTTAAAGTTTGAATTCTTTGTCATGTCGTGACATCAGTTTTCTATTGGTTTTTAATTTTCTTAGGAATTCGCAGGGAAGAGTTTACAAAACAATGGAACACAGTAAAAATTTGCATGAACTTTTGTTTCATGTCTCTCTTGTTCACATGCATATAAATGTGTGGTAGTTTGTAAAAGTATTTAGACACGAGCTGAGAGACATGTAACACACTATCTTCAACTTTATTCTTCTCTGCCTATTCACCCAAACATTCACCTGTCTCCTCACTAGCGCCTTCAGTGTTCACTAACAGTTATTAACAGGACACAACAAAATGGTAGTCAATGGAACAGAAAGTAGGGCAACCTTAAATTTGTGTGAATTTGTACAATCTCCTTACGCCTTAGTGACTGTTATGTTTTAGGGGTTGACCTTCATGCTTATTTTTTCTAAAAAATCATGTTTTCACCACCACATAAAATAGTATTCCTGTGAGATTGGGTTGAAACAGCAGTCACACCATACACTGTAAAAAAATATTTTCAGTATTTGTTATCACAACTTTTTATCTTTTGTCAAATCAATTTAGATAATAAATGTGGTTCAGATTACATAATATTTTGAGTTTCTATTGATTAAACCAATCTCCTTCATTGCATTAACAAAAAAAATAATTTCAATCAACTCAACATTTGAAGGCAACCAGGTAACTTACTTTTTTAAGTTTAACCAACAATATTTGTTTTACAGTGTAGTGTTTCATTTATTTAAATGTATTTAAAACATACCTATTGATCAGTCTTTACTGTTTCGCACAAAGCAGCAACCTTTTCCAGTTTTTACACACTTTCAGGAGCAGCTTAACCTAAGAATATGGTGAAGGATAAGCAAAAGATAGCTGGATGTTCAGTGTCACAAACACACAAATATTGACAGACATTGTGTGTCTGAACTTGTCAACAATCTGATAGAGTGGAAGGGAGAGCATGCTTTCACACAGACTCGAAATTCTTTATCATCATTTTTTTTTATTCAGTAGAATTCTCAGCCAGCATGACTAAACTTGGGTGGTGTGGCATACTTTATTCTGTTGGGTAAGATGCTTCTACTGACATACATTTGCTCTAAAAAAAAAAAGTGATGCATTAATTTTCAGAATAAAGAACTGGTTAATAGTTTTCAATTCAATAATAGAAACGATTATTGACAGCTCGAGATAAAAAATGTTGGGGAGAGTTAACCACACACATTTTTCCTTGCTACACTCAGCAGAAAAAGAAAACATGCTGAATTCTAACCTTCTGTTCAGTGTTGGAAACGGTTGAGAGGTGAATATTACGGGCATAGGTTATTTTAGAAGAAAAAGGTCTTCCTGCACAGAGGCATGGGAAGGTGAACAGGAAAGAGCTTGGCAGAACAGGAAGTGTAAGCACCTGTATCTGATTTGAGGCTGTCAGTTTCTGACTCCATCTCTCCAGACCTATGTCTATTCTTTAATGAAGCGCAACTGCATTTTTGTTTCAGCAATGTGTGTGGGAAAACATGACGGACGGCTTATTGTGTATCAGTTTGCAATGTGTATTAGAAAAACATTGACAAGCATCATAAAGAGATCCTAAATCCGAAGATTTTGGGCTTCAAGAAAACTGACTTGATGTTATATATATTCAAAACAAGAACCCTCTGACACTGAAGCCTTTGCGCCGTGGTAGTGCAAATGTTCCTGAACCTCTGGATATTTGGGTTCAAGCCTGCATCATGTCACCTTTACTCTAACCCATCATCCTAATAATTTCCATACTGCATATACACTATGCAACATAAAAGTTAAAAAATGGTGAGTGCAGTTCACACAGTAAACCCGAATAAGTTGACAAAACTAAAAAAAATGTAAGTAATCAATTACATTAAAAAAATGTAAGTTAAGAAATGTAAAGTTTAAGTAAACAGAACCTGCAGATTTTTATTTTGTAATTGTTCCTAACTTGAAATATTTGAGTAAACTAATTCATACTTAAAATTATCATGTAATCTCAATTTAAATATTTTAGTTGTGGAAACTTGGCTAGCTTTAACTAGCGAATTCAATGGTCCCACTTTATATTAAGTGGCTTTAAGTACTATGTACTACTTTGAAATTAATAATTTGATACAATGGAGTTATTGTGTACATACGTTTTTGCATAGTACTTATATTTTAAAAAAATACCATCATGTAATTACAGCTGAGTGGTGTCCGCATAATAATGTAGAATTCATAGACAATTGGAAAAGTTTTTGGGGCAGACCTGACCTGTTGAAAAGAGATGGTATTCATCCCTCCTGGGATGGTGCTGCTCTTTTGGCTCATAGTCTTAGAGCACAAACATGACAATCTGGGGCTCAGGTCAGGAAGCGGACAGACTGGCTTAACCGACCGTCTGCTAGCGGCCTCGCGTCACCAAGGTCAGATAAATCCCATCACACAGAGCCTCTTTCACCTAGATATCATCATATAGAGACTGTCTGTTCGCTGAATTTGGAAATCCAAAAAACGTCCAAACCCATCTAAGGTTAAAAATTTAATTGATGTTCAACAAATGAAAAACAGATATAATACAGATGAGCAAATGATAAAGCTTGGGTTTCTGAATATTCGATCCCTTACTACAAAATCGCTCATAGTTAATGATATGATTACAGACTATAACCTAGATGTGCTGTGTTTGACAGAAACCTAGCTAAAACCGAACGATTACATTACTTTAAATGAGTCAACCCCACAAGATTACTGTTATAAACATGAACCTCCTCCGAAACGCAAAGGGGGAGGTGTTGCTGTAATTTATAGTAATATTTTCAAAACCACTAAGAAATCTAGTTTTAAATATACTTCTTTTGAAGTGTTGGTGCTTAATGTAAACATATATAGTGTAAACGATAAATCACGTTTGAGAATTCTGCTGGCTACTGTATACAGGCCACCAGGGCACCATAAAGATTTTATCAAAGAATTTGCAGACTTTCTATCAGAATTAGTATTGGCTGCAGATAAAATACTAATTGTTGGTGATTTTAATATACACATAGATAATGAAAAAGATGCACTGGGATTGGCTTTTAAAGACATTGTAAACTCAATTGGAGTTAAACAACACGTGTCAGGACCTACTCATTGTCGTAATCATACTCTAGATCTAATACTATCACATGGAATAGATGTTGATGCTCTTGAAATTCTGCAGCAGAGCGATGACATCTCAGATCATTATCTAGTCTCGTGCAAATTACATTTAGCCAAGGTTGCAAAGCCAACTCTGTGTTATAAATATGTTAGACCTATAACTTCTGCCACTAAATATTGCTTTATCAATAATCTTCCTAATCAGTTTCATCATCTCAGCATCCCGGATAGCTTAGAAGAACTTTATATTGCAACAGAAACTCTCTAACTCTCTCCTTTCAAGCACTTTAGACACAGTTGCTCCGTTGCGCTTAAAGAAGATGAAGGAAAATAGTCCAACGCTGTGGTACAACGAGCACACTCAGGCCCTTAAGAGAACAGCCAGAAAAAAGGAGCGCAACTGGAAGAAAACAAAACTAGAGGTATTTCGCATTTCATGGAAGGAAAGCTCGATTGCTTGCAGAGAGGCTTTAAAAGCTGCAAGATCTTCTTATTTTTCAACCCTATTAGAAGAAAATAAACATAATCCTAGGTATTTATTTGAAACAGTGGCTAAACTAACGAAAAAGAAAGCTTCAAGCACAGAAGTTTCCAAGCAACACAGCAGTAATGACTTTATGACCTTCTTCACTTATAAGATCGATAATATCAGGGACAAAATTATAACTATGCAACCACCTACTACAGCATCGCATCAGGGAGTGCATTGTAGTCTCCCTGAGGAAAAATTTGATTCATTTGTTGCTTTAGGAGAGGAATAATTTTGCAAATTGGTTAATTCATCTAAATCGACAACTTGTATGTTAGACCCTATACCGACTAAGCTACAGAAAGAGATGCTTCCAGATGTCATAGATCCTCTTCTTAATTCATACTTTGCACGTGACGTCACAAGTACTGGCTGGCTGGCTAGAACGTTGTTCTCCAGCAATGAAACCCAGTAAACTAATCAAGGATCTTGCCAGGACGTCGCCAGTTTTACTATACAAAAGTTGGTGTTTTGAGGTGTAAACGACATGCCAGATAGTTGTTGTGTGATTGGTTGTACTAACCAGCTGAGATAAGCAACCTTCACAGTATACACGTCTGTGCAGTGATCATTCCATCACTCCATCAAAGGTAATTTCAACGTTTGAATACAATGGGTGTATGATCATGTAATTAATCGTGTCTTTAAGTTACCCTGTTGTTTCGTCAATCAACGCCACCAGCTGGTTCGGCGAGTCAGCTGTTTGTGTTATCAGTCTAAGCTAGGCTAACTGTACGTTCACGCCGCCGCCGGCGAGAGCGGCAAAATTCCTTGAAAATGAATGACTTCCGGGCACTTTGACGCTCTCGCCGGTGGCGGTGTGAACGCACAGTATAGCTGTCGTATTTTGCTAACAACAACAAAAGTGTGTGATAGGCTGTTTTGAGGCTTGTGATATCTATGGTTTTCAATGAGAACCAGAGATGACCTAACAGTAAAGCTAGATTATTTACGGAGGAATTATTATTGCTCGATTATCTTAAAAAAAAACTTGTCTGCTTTACACAATTTAGCTACCTTGGAGTTAATCCTAGTCCATAGTTATGCAGCTAGCTCGCTAACAGACTTGATAGCTACTAGAAAGACCTGGAACTACAGGACTCTACGTTGAAAATACCCGATTGTTACCCGCCAGGTATCCATGGTAATCACGTGACTGCAAAGTATGAATATCATTAATTCGTCTTTGTCTCTACGTATCCGTAACAAAAACCTTTAAGCTGGATATGATAAAACCGCTTGTTAAAAAATCGCACAGACAGCTCTCATCAGAGTCACAAATGATTTGCTCTTATCATCCGATCGTGGTTGTATCTCTCAATTAGTGTTACTCGATCTTAGTGCTGCATTTGACACAATTGACCACAACATTCTTTTAAATAGACTAGAAAACTATGTTGGCATTAGTGGAATTGCACTAGCATGTTTGTTTAAATCATACTTATCAGACCGTTATCAGTTTGTAGCAGTAAATGAAGAGATGTCTTATCGATCACAAGTTCAGTATGGCGTACCACAAGGCTCAGTACCACTGCTGTTCACTCTGTACATCCTACCCTTAGGAGATATCATTAGGAAGCATGGCATTAGTTTTCACTGTTATGCTGATGATACTCAGCTGTATATTTCTCCACCCCCTGACAAAACTTACCAATTCACAAAATTAACGGAATGCATAGCTGACCTACTACTTAATTCTGAATAAAACACAGATTCTAATTAGTGGACAAAAAACATCCTCACGTACTAACCTAGAATACTGTCTAACACTTGATCGCTTCTCTGTTAAGTCTTCGTCGTCGGTTAGGAACCTGGGTGTGCTCTTTGATAGCAATCTTGAAAGTTTGAAATTTGAAAGTCACGTGTCTAGTATCTGTAAAACTGCATTTTTCCATCTTAAAAATATATCTAAATTACGCCATATGCTCTCATTGACAAATGCGGAACAATTAGTTCATGCGTTCATGACATCAAGGCTAGATTATTGTAAAGCTCTACTGGGTGGTTGCCCTACACGCTTAATAAACAAATTACAGCTGGTCCAAAACGTAGCAGCTCGAGTTTTTAAAATTTTGCTGATTACTTACAAAGCACTAAATGGTTTAGCTCCACAGTACTTGAGCGAGCTCTTTATAGTCGCATTATAGTCCTTCACGTCTATTGCGATCTCAAAACTCTAGGCAGTTAATAATACCTAGAATATCAAAATCGACTGCTGGCGGTAGATCCTTTTCCTATTAAGCACCAAAACTTTGGAACAGTCTTCCTACCATTGTCCGGGAAGCAGACACACACTGTCAGTTCAAAGCTAGATTAAAAACACATCTCTTTGACCTAGCATACACGAACATGTCACAATCACAGAGCGGAAGCAAGTGCAAGTTAACTCTTTATTTATGATCAGAAGACAGAAAGACAATCTCGAGGAATCACAGCAGATGGTGGCGCAGGGACTCAGTGGTCAGCGTGCAGGTGAGGGTGAATCAAGTGCGGGTGATGGTGAATCCAGTGCAGGTGAAACTCCAGACGAGGCAGGACACGAAGACACCGAACAGGAACTCAACCTGGAACAGACTGCAACAGGGACACGAAGCACGACACAGAGGACACCAAACCAACGATCTGACAAAGAGAGGAGATTGTGATGAGTCTTTATAGTGAGGTGAATTGGCAGCAGCTGGCGCTGATAATGAGATCAGCTGGTGTACTGATCAGCTGAACAAGCGGTAACACCCACTCACACGCGCTCATACTCACAGAACAACAATAACACGAGACATGAAGGAAATAGCGAATTCATGAATCGTGACAGTAATACATTATCGACTTCTATAACTCAATGTTAGGCTGCATAGATTAGGTCAGCCGGAACTGGGAACACTTCCCTTAAATCCTGATGTACTCGTTACATCATAAGAAGAATGGCATCTATGCTAATTTTAGTGTCATTGTTTATCCTGAGGTTTTCCCGCAGCCTGCCGGATCCAGGTCGTATCCAGATCTGACGAAGGACCTTCGCCTGGACCCGATGAGAATGGAGGATCCCTTTCCCACTCTACAGATAAAGCGTTGTGGGGAATTCGGTTCGTGTACCAAACCCCGAAGTGATAAAATTAAATAAAATTCTGTATTGAATTTATAGGCAAGACAAGTACTTTGTTTAGGCATGATTTGTAGGGAATTACAAACCTGCGCACATATATTCAAACACACATAACTATAGAATAAATTCTTAATGCGCACATGAACGCCATCAGCGTTTATCACAGGTTCGCGTTTAAAGTCTGTTCAGAGAGAACGCTGGCGTCTTAGCGGCCCCTAATTTAATAACAAATGATAATTTCAACGGAAGTGAATCAATCAAAACTAACTTTAGCTGGAAAATAACATTATTCAAAAACCTCTATAAAGCCAAAACAATCTCTGTTACCTTAAATTATATGTTTATCTTTGTAAAGCTACTTTGAAACAATCTACATTTTTAAAAGTGCTATATAAATGAAGATGACTTGACTACAGCTGTAATTAATTTATGTAATTACATTTGTAATTACACAGTTGACCCTTGCCTTACACCTTAACCCACCCTTATACCTACCCATACCAGCACACCTGTCCATAACCTTACCTGTATCACATCTCAATAGCAGCAAAAGTGTTTTACAATACAACATGAACACAATAAGTACACGGTACTTATTTTTCGATGTAAGTACATAGTACTTAAAGCCACTTACAGTTTTTCTCGATTGTTTACACACATTTTCTGAAAGAATGCCTCATTTTCTCAGAACTCTACACACAAATCAAAAAACACACACACAATGGGCAAAACCCCTCAATTCTCCTGCAAAATGAAACTTTACATTCAAAACAATGTTATTTCTTCTCAAAATGGCATTTTGTTTTCAAATGACACACACAAACCATCATATGAATAGACATTTAAAAGAACCAGTTGAACACTGATGTGCTCAATGTAAAACACTTATGATGAATGGAAAACACTTCTTCTCCATTCATCATAATGACTTAGGCCTTTTTTGTTCAGTGTTACACTTACTACAGACAGTACATAAGTGTGTTGTAAAATATTTGAGAATATTGTTTTTATACTCAGAACACACAAATACACGGTAACAAATATATATTATTTTTCCCACAAAAACAATGTACACAGTGTACATCCCATTCCCAACCAACACAAAGTTGCACATACACTACGTACAAAACAACAGAAGAATTTACTGTACACAGTTACAGTAAAAAAAAAAATTCCAATGTTGGCATCCATTGCTCCATTGAAGAGCTCACCTGTTGCCCTTTTATGCTAAAGCTCAGATTGCTAATTGTAAAACTGTGTGACGGGTGTTTGCCCTTGTGATGAGTCAGTGTGCATATTTGAATGGCAGTGTGTTCCTTGTGAAAACAAGATATTTTCTGCATGAAAATTGTGCCAAAAGCAGAGAATTGTGTGTAGTGTTTTGAAAAAAGTGTGTTTTAGAACTTCAATTTGAGTGTAAAGCAGGAATTGTGCTTGTAGTTTAGCAGAATTGGTTCAGGGGGTTGGTGAATGAGTTACATGTTGTGGTCATTGTGTCTCAAGTACCAGAATTTGTGTGTAAACAATTGAGAAAAACTGTAATATAAAGTGGGACCAATTCAAGAAATGCTAACTTGCTAACTGGTAACACAATTCCTTGATAGTATTGGTAAAGCATAGCTCATATACTGATTGAGTACAGCAATATGAAACATTTAACATATATCTGTTCTCTAACTAAGCTCATGCGCCACTCGTCAACATGATGGTAACCCTATACAATCATAACAGAAACTCTTCTAATCTAGCATAACAAAACATTAAAACTAAATCTCCAACTTAACATTATAAAAACATTATACACTTAATTTTAGCATTCCCTTTCGAATGTAGGAAAAGCATGCTGGGAAATAGAAATCCCAGCCCAGTTTCAGTTCAATTTAAGTTTGTCTAAATTAAAAGAAAAAAGTTCATAAAACTCAAAACAAGGAAACAATTCAGAGTACTTCAAATGTGTCAGTTTTATGAGCTCAAAAGAAAAAGAAAGTTCTAAATATGGTCACACTTTATTTTGATGGTCCCCCAACAGATATTCTACTGACTTTAAGTAACTTGGCAACAGCTCAACTTATTCTACTAACCCGAACCCTAGCACCTAACCATAACCCTAACAGTCTACTAATACTCATACTCTACTAATACTTAAGAACTTAAATCGCAGTAAGATGTTTACATGACACAAGCAAACCTCTTCACTCCCAATTACATGCAATATTCATTATTCACTAAGAATTATGGTTATTTTTACCACCATTATTCACAGCCCCCATGCAGAACACAAATGATGAACTCACATTCATTACTGGCCATTGTTTTTATTGATGTCAAATGCACATTTCTATGGATGTATTGGATTTTTTTTTCAGTGACATACCTAAAATGACTTTATTTTAGTGTTGTGCTTTCTTCAGCACCCCAAAAATGTACCGCTATGTTTATGAAGCTGCGCATGACAACGTCATCAGTGTACACCATGCGATTAAAGTGGATCAGATGCGATTAAAGTGTTGACATATAGCACTTAATATCTGCATATGGCCGCATATTTTATTCCACTTATGGTATACGATTATGAGCTTAATCACATCAATTTGATCAAAGTTTTGCGTTTACATGTGATAAAGTTTAATAGCAATAGGCATATTGCCTAAATCTCATTATAATCACATTATGAATGTGCAAGTAAACAGTCAGTTACTGACCTCATTAAAAATGGAATAAACAGTTTGTAATGATTTCAAGTTTTATTGTGTGTTTTTTGATGATGATGATGATGAAGAAGAAGATGAGGATGGGATCAGATGACAGATAAATGATACTGTACCATATATCAGAGAATATGACATCAGATTTCACAGGAATGATGAGAATGACAATGCTCTTGACTGTGATGCTTATGCTTTCTGTAATGAGACTACCTTTCGTGCCATAGTTTCAGACTCTCTGAAAGGCTTTTCCTGCTGGGCAGAAGTGCTGACTGACGGCCGTCGGCTTGACTGACCCCCGCCTGCTTTAATCAGCTTTGGTTCCGAAATCTAAAAGGTTTTGAAAAAGCCTCTAAGGATTGTCCCAAAAACAAACACAGAACAACACTTCCCTTAGGAAAGGGCTCACAGCGTGTGGCTTTGAAGTCAACACCCAAACACACAAGCCTCCATAGACACTTTCTGAGGGAGCTGAACGCTAATAAAGCAGAAAGAAAACACAGGCTGTGTGCTGGGTGTATGCATGCATGCGTGCGTGTGTGTGTGTGTGTGTGTGTGTGTGTGTGTGTGTGTGTGTGTGTGTGTGTGTGTGTGTGTGTGTGTGTGTGTGTGTGTGTGTGTGTGTGTGTGTGTGTGTGTGTGTGTGTGTGTATGTGTGTGTTTGAAAAGAGAGAAAAGGAAAGAGAAAGAAGGGAATTGACCGAAAAGACACACCCTGTTGCACATTTACACTGCTGAACTATGCGTGTCTGCAGTATGAGGAAATAAACTGAGAAAGAAAAAAGAAAAGAGCTGTTACGTTCAAGAAATAGTTCACCCAAAAAGGAGATGTTCAGCAAAATGTCCGAGCTGCTCTTCTAATCTCCATGCAGTATAATGAATGTAGCACAAAGCTGTTGTGTGTCTTCAGAAGTTGTCTCTTGTCCTTCACAGTAGGGTAACATGCACCCCTTAAACAATGTGGATTCACTTTTAAACTGTAACATATTTAGATATAAAGTTTAGCTTGTGCAGGATGATGATACATCAGCCAATGTGTTATTACAGGAAATAAATAGAAACATTTGCTAATTTAGTTGTTATAGCACAAACTGTCAAATATTAAAGTCTCCCTGTGGTGAAAATCCAGCTTTTAATGAAGTTCCTAAACGTAAGTAGGGAGGAGGGAGCACATCTAATCTTTCAATCAACAACCAGAGTATATAAGCAGCCGCTTACCTCTCCCTAGTATCAGCTGTTCCAGTATCCCTCCACCTCCCCAAACTCCACCTTCATCTTAGGTACCTTGCCCTTTAATTAACAGGTCCTACATTTAGCCACTGGGGGGTATATCAGAGCTGTGTTGAAGCTGCTTCATCGAGCCCCTCTCCAGTGGACAGCAAGCCAAATAAGTTTAACCTAATATCCTAAAGAGTTTATGGGCAAACGAACTCATTAAATGTTGTTTATATGTCTATGTGGTGTTTTTAATATGCTTTAAGACAAACCATGTGTGAATTCATAAGTCAACACCATTGCTGAGTATTTTCTCCAGTGAACCAAACACAGTCTCAAAAACGCTGGTGTTTCGGATGTCACAAACTACCTTGTAACCAATCAGATCAACGTATGATCGTCAACCAGTGGATCTCTGAGCTGAGTGAGTGAGTGGAGGCGGGGCTCATTTGCATATTCATAGAACCGTGTATACTAAATGAGGCAAGGTTGTAGAGTTACATTCAAGATATTTTAAGGCATGGAGAAATTGTTTTCAAGGAAAAACGTTTAACTATGTCATTTTGGTGATTTGAGGGATACAATTACTGACTACAGGGGGACTATAAAAGAGTGGAAAGAAGCCCCTCTTGGATAAACTTTTACAGAATACATTAATTACTTTTGATATCATTATTAATTTTTAGATATAGAATATTTAGAATATTTAGAAAGTGTTATTAATGTAATATACTAAATCAGATATTCTATTTAAATGTGGACTATTTAGTACAATAATTGAATAACTGATGACATCACTGTTAATTGGTTAATTAATGGGTGGTGAGTGTAAAAGTGTATAGTAATCTGCTCATCAGTTCTTCCTCTGGTGGAAAGTAGTCCTCTAGAGAAGTCTTTTGCTCCAACTTGTTTTCTTTTAGTTTGCTTATTATTTTTCAACATTCATCACCCCATTGGATTATTATTTTCTCGTAACTGTTTAAATCACTAGACGTGGGGTTATACTTCTGGATGGTTTTCTACTTAAATAAATGCTAGCCGTGACTTAAATTGAGTGGCTCATCCGTGAATCTTTGAGGCAGAATGTCGGTGAGTATGTGATTATTTTTGTGAATGGTCAACTTTATGAATGGGATAACTCCGGTTAGGCAAAGTGTATCCAGCTGGGTTGTGTTTTGAACCTTGTCTGGACTGTAGACTAATAGACTATTTCGTCTATTGCCAGTCGTCTTGGACTGTTTGACTTTAAAGAATGACACAATAAAGAAGTCCTAAATAAACACCATTGTTGTTACAATTATTTGATATGAAACTGCAAGCATGATGGAGGATACATAAACATCTTATTCTCTTGTGCCAAATAAATATTCCCCTGTTTGGTTTAATCCTGACTTTTTTAGGTTTCATTTGGTCAAATGAGTTAATTAAAAAAGTTAACATGAACTACCAATGAATAAAACTTCTGCAATTTTAAATAATCTAAGTTAATGTTCATTTCAACATTTACTAATATGTTTTAAATCAAAGGTTGCATCTGTTAACATTAGTTAATGCACTGTAAACTAGCAAGCAATACATAATAAATAACTAGCTTTAACCAAAATTAATAAATGCCTTAAAAAATGTTGCTCATTGTTAGTTTGTTGTCGATAATGCATTAGTGAAACCAAATTTAAAGTATTACCAGTTGGTTTTATAAAATGCTTTACAGGTGGTGACAAACATTCTGTATTATATATTTTATTCTTCTGTATTATATTTTGATACGTCATCATTCTTTTTGGGTATCTATTTTTACTAACAAAATTTAATTTAGTCCTCAAATTAGGTAGCCAAATCCATATATTATCCATTTTAACTTTTCAAAATGGGTTTAGATGGTTCATTACAGAAGTTTATATTTATATAAATTAACTCCTGCTTACTTTTAAAAGTCATCAGAACATGTGTCACCAGGGCCACGGTCCTGCAGAGTATCTTCAACCAGCTCTAAAACACAGTGATCCTGAAATATTTGCGAGCACTAAACAAGTATTTTCTACAAGTATAAATGTGTGTAATATGAATGTAATCCGGACGTACTACATTCAATTCGCCGTGTTGTCATTATCATGTGACCCACCAGTCGCTTCACTGCCCTTCACAGATCCTCTCCCGTGGCCTCGTGGGACCGTAACGTGTCCATATATGCACACTGCAGGATCTCGACCCGTAGTTGGTCATCCAGGTACTTTTTGTCAACTCTTTTATAAGTGAGAATTTCGCCTACTTCAGTATATAGTAGGAAAGTAAAGTGCTTTCGGTTACAGCCCTTGATTAGCTGGTTCATGTGTTTAATTGGAGTTAGAACTAAAATCTGCCTTCCAGGAACTGAGTTTGACACCCTTGCATTATAATATTGTGTTACCCCTTTAAAAAGTAACTGATTGTATTACTTAGTAACTTTTCATGAAAAGTAATGTTTTACGTAACTTTTTTTCACCTGGGATGGGCATGCTTAGTTTTTTTTGTGTGCTTTTTTATTTCTATTTTTGACAAAATGCCAAGTCAAGTCATCTTCATTTATATAGCGCTTTTAATGTAGATTGTTCCAAAGTGGCTTTACAGTGATAATAGGAAATTAAAGTAGAAGATATTGTTTAGGCTTTACGGCAGCTCCAGAATAATGTTATTTTCCAGCTAAAGTTAATTTTAATTGATTCACTTCCGTCGCAACGATCATTAGTTATTAACTTATGGGCCGCTAACACGACACCGTTCTAACAGAAATCTCTTAAGTTCTCTCTACGTAAACTTTAAAAACGTGAACCCGTGAGAACGCTGATGGGGTGCACATGCGTATTAAGAGTTCATTCTATAGGTATGCGCGTTTGAATATATGTGCGCAGGCATTCCCTAAAAGCCAACCCTCAACAAACTACTTTTCTGGCCTTAAAAATTCACAATGCAGATTTGTATCGATTCGGCGTAGCCACGTGAACCGGAATTATCCCGACAACGATTATCTGTAGAGAGGTAAAGGGAAGGAGGCCTTAACAGGGGAGGGACTAGTTGACACTTCAGGACTGCGTTGTCCCTTTCGCAGGCCCTTTCACGCCAAAAGTGAAATGAATAAGCCTCAGGCTGAAGGAATTGCAAATTCACGCGCCTACAGTAGAGGGTGCAGCTCAATCAAACCTTCACAGGTTCTTCAGCAATAAAACATGAAAATACAAATGTGTTGTTTATCTAAAGTCCTTTTTGCTCATTAAATGGTTGAATTGGACCCTTTAAGGTCAGCAGCAAGACATTGGTTAATAAAGTGAGATTAAAAACATAAAGTATATTTATGTAATGTAACACAAGTGAACGTTGCCTTGTGGTGCCATCTCAAAGAGGCACAAAATCTCTTCTCGGACCTTCACCTCTGTTCCCTGCTGGAGGAATGATCTCAGAGCGACTGAGTCCGTAGTTTTACACGAAACGACTGAAGGCGCATCTTTTTCAGCAACACTTGATCCAGTAATACTAACACTTTCTTTTCTCTTCTGTTTTTTTACATATACTGCGTAGACTAAAATGTGAAGGGTCACAGCACTTACATATTGTTGTCCTATTATTAGTTTAACTGCTTCTATTGTTCTCCTCATTTGTAAGTCGCTTTGGTTAAAAGCGTCTACTAAATGATTAAATGTAAACATTTAAGGTTACACTTTATTTTAAGGTGACATTATTACAGTGTAATTATATGTATAATTATATATTTAAGTGCTGAGTACTATTAAGCAACTACATGTACTTACTATAGGGTTAGGGTGGGATTAGGATTTGATTGAGGGTTAATTGCATGTAATTATGCATAATTTGCTGTTATTACTACGGTAAGTACATGTAACATATGCTACAAGGACACTGTAAAATAAAGTGTTACCATGTTTAATTATTGCAGGCTTGAGAATTATTCTGAGTTTGCATTATTTATTCATTTTGAGGAATACTGAATTTGTTTTTGTAAACAAATAAACTTGTCCCTCAAATCAGAAACATGTTGCACTTGGTGAAATCAGGTTCTTTGGTTCGCAAATAACTATCTCATTCACCTTTCCCATAGGGATTTTTTTTAAGCCTTCGTTTAAGTTATAAGCCATGAACTAAAACAACCAGCTTGAGGTGAATAACAACATTTCAAACTTTTATTTGAAGCAAAAAAAAAAAGTATGGGAAAAACTTTTAGTTGATTTTTTTTCTACTTTTCTATCAAACTGACAGAAGCTTAATTAATGAATAGCTTAATAGTTCAATTAAAAATCGTGGAAAATGGAACTGCTGTTTGAATTATTTAATCAGGAAGTGATGGGCTGAGCCCCGGATGTCATCTTTATATCTATAGGACCATCATCATCATCATCATCATCATCATCATCTGCTTCAGAGATGCTTTGAGCCTGATCCGCCAAACTCAAGAGCCAGGCAGGATTACCCACTCCAGATGAAACTTTAGCCCCGTTTCAAAGAGACTGGCAGGGATTAGACAATTACCCGTTAATGCTCTCATCTGCCAAGAGTCCACAGCAAACAGTCCTCATCTGGGCCCGATTATACACATAAACACTCACACAAACACTCTTAAAGTATCACTCTACAAGAGAAACAGCCTACACTTGCTTTCACATACTAGCACATACTGCATTTGATCATTTTCATTTACAAACACTGAAGACACAGATCGAGATTTCATGGAGGTCGTCCAATCTATGTGGTCATGATGTCAGCTTGAACCTCAAAACGCTTCTGGTAAATGTGAGAACAGAGGATGAGAAAATATCTCAAAAATAAAACTGCAAAAAGAAATATGACTTTTGCTGGCATGATAACCTGGTGTCTGTAAAACATTTATTCTCTTATTATCAACTTTATACAGAAGTCAATGTTATTTCCTATGGTGTTTTTTGAATCTGTAAAAGACTGTTGTTATTTTATTTTATTTTATTTTTATTGTTAGTTATTATTACTAAAATCCCTTACCCAGTACTAACATTTCTGATTGCCTATTGCTCTAGCAATTATGAGCATTTTATGTTTTCAACCTCCAAATCTCTCACAGGTTTTGAACGTATGTAGTAACTTTGAAACTTGCTTTAAACTGCCTTACAACCTTCAATATTGCCTTCAAAGTTCAAGACTTTTCCCCCCACAATTTTTGACAAGGCTGTCAAACAGTGTGTTTTCATTCTATTATTAGCCTAATGCAAAAACAATGTAAGTCCGTCCTTAAATGACATGAACATCATTGGATATTTGGAAGTTAAAGCAGGACAACAGAGAAATGAACCCTCAAGAATAGCACACTGATGCTTTGGAGAGATCCGAGGACACAGAATGATTGAGGGATGTAGTGAATAAAAGGAGTGAGGTGATGTGTCTGAGGCAGGTTTTCAATCTTTTCCCTGCGGATTTGAAGACGTCCTGTTTTACTTTTCCTTTCCTGCAGGAAGCTACTCCACACTGTGTGCAAAGACCTCACACACACACACACACACACACACACACACACACACACACACACACACACACACACACACACACACACACACACACACACACACACACACACACACACCATTTCAATCACATGTGCAAATAAATAAGAGCACTTAGATACACAGCACACTTCACAAATACATTTTTTTCACAACATGCTTGAATGAATCAATGTTCTTTGTCCCACGGTTCATCTTCAAACAAGTGCTTGATGGCTCTGAACTTTCATTCTGTATTAAATATTTGTTAGTTTTTTCATGAAAATGAATGCATGCTGAGTGTAAGAGAGATGAGGAGATGAGGTGTCATGGCTGCATGAATGTCTCTTGTTGTTGTGGAGACATGATGCGATAAGATCTCCCATGATTCATAGCCACCCACATGTAGTCTTTTATACTGTGGTACTGTGGTTGCTTGGCAACTGCAGATAATGGGGGTGTGGGTAAAGACGCCTTCTTCACCTGAATTATACCTGCACTTCTTGCGCCATTAACTTTGAGGATTTAAACATGTCAACTGTCACTTTCTCTTCATGCGTGTAACTGCATCTGTGTGTTACTAACTATATCCGTGTTAGTGCAGTGTTATGAAGTGTGTATCAGAAAATGTAAATAAAAGATAATATGATAATATAGTAAGTTTTTGTTTATCAGAAAAGTTTTTGATTCTTTCATTTTAATATGCACCATTGCACTGGTTTAAAGCAAGAGAAATAGGGCCATGTTTATATAGGAGTACGTTTCCACTGCCTTTACTCTGAATTGTCAAATTAATAGTGAAGACTTTCAACTTCATTCAACGTTTCAATTTTTGTAAAACATAGCCTAATGTCACAATACTAAGCATAAATAAGCATTACATTTTGAATGTTTGTGGACTGCAAATGATCAATACAATGAGATATAGGATACTGAGGGACGGACACACACACACACATACACAGAGAGAGAGAGAGAGAGAGAGTGTGTGTGTGTGTGTGTGATCCTTTGATGATGTCCACCTGTCACAGTAGGAGCAGGAGAACATCCCTCTGTCTTAATCCCTCTTTCCGTTCCTCCATTTTCTCATCTCTGCATGCACCCCCCCCCCCCCCCCCCCCCACAAAAAAGGAGGAAATGATGTTTGGACACGGGCGTTTTTGTGATCATTGATCTTGTTTGAAGGAAAATCTAGTAAATATTACATTTGTTTAGCTTTCTACTTTATGGCAAGACTTCAGATGAGCTCAATTTGATAGGAAAATAATACACTAATGAAAATAAATATTAAACCTATGTTTATATGTTTATTCATTTGAAACATTGACTGTGTTTACATGCACAAACAAAAAAATGATTATAAGTGTCATGTAAATGCAATAACCAGATTTTCATAACCGGATTAACCAATGTATTTATCAGAATATTGGGTTAGAGACTTATTTTTACAACCATTAGAAGGAACATATGTAAATGAACTAAATTAATAACTTTTTTACAACAAAAATGAAGCATCCCTGAACTTACTTAAGCTGGACGGTGACACTGTTTTCTTAGATCTGCTGTACCGCAGAAACAAACTCTGTTGCATTATTTTATCTCTGTAAAGCTGCTTTGAAACAATCTGTATTGTAAAAAGCACTACAAATAAAGGTGACTTGATTTGACTTGAGTCCTTCCTTACACTCACTTTACACTTGTGTTTTTGTACTTGTTTATTTGCTAAAACATCATAATTAATGGCAAGAGTGAGCATCTACAGTATGTCTAAGGTTATTCAGATTTATTTATGCATTACTGACATGTCTTTACTTTAAACCAGAATGGACCTTAATGATAAGGTCAAAGCATTGTGATTGATAATGAAATGAAAGCACTGGTGAAGTGATGATCTATGTAACTTTATGATCTGCATTTGATAATGACACTGATGATGTGACAGGATTAACAACAGGAAGAATATGTACTCACTATTTAACAATGTTCTGTGTGTGGGGGGATCTCAGAAAGTGCAGGCAGCAGGACTTTTTGTCTTTCAAAATATATTAAGCACGCATTACAAACTTATGCATTCATTTCTATCCTCTTTCTCCTTCTCCTCCCTCTTCCTTCCTTCCCTCTCCACACACACTCGCTGTTCTTCTCCTCAGTGAGCCTGGCAAACCATGGATCTTGTTCACACCTGAAAGAGCATTTTTATTTGTAAATCTGTGGCTCGTGTCGCGGGCTGATAAACCTGGTGAGTTTTTATAACTAGGAATATTGTGTATATTTATTTTTTAAAGTAAAACATGTTCGTTCTCTTGATGGAAAATATGTGATTTGTTCATAATTTTCGTAGATATTTTATTAAACAAAATCGTTTTTTAGCTTATTAAGGTTAAAATTAGTAAAGGTTCAAATAAAATGTAGGTTTACGGTTAAACGATCACACTCCTAAGATGTCATGACATGATTTTTTTAAAGACCAATTGCTTTGTTCTCCAGCTGAATTTTCTGAAACTTTCACTGTTGTTTATATAAAATAAAATAAAAATCAGCACATCACGGACGAGAGATTTGTGATGACGTTTTTTTTTTTGTTCAAAGTAGGCTAACATATGCTATAGACAGGCTTGTTATTTTTATTATAAAAGAGCGTTGGTAATTGTTGCATAATATACAGGCGTGTGAGGCTAACAGCGATGACTAATGAGTTCAACTCACTCATTTCCACAACCATAATAACTTAGGCTACAAGAGTTTATCATGTCCTCAGAAGATAAATAGCCTACTTAACACGTTTTACTTTAATAATTTTGTTATGGAGTTATTTAATGTGTGTGCAAATTTTAGCAGAATTAAGTCACTGTGGTTAACGCTGAACTGGGTTTTATTTGGGTATGAATTTGTATGTCAAAGGCTTCGGCAATGTCGAAACCTAAAAAGGAAGACTCAATTATAATATACTTCATAACATTTAACTTTAAAAATCCGACATTGATTTTTTTAACACCATGGGAAATTGAATCATATAAATATAGCTATGCATTTTATCTCATTTAAATTTTAAGGGTGGTTGTATATATAATATTATATTATATTTAAAAAACAGCACATGCACTGCTCGTTAAGAAACTATAGCTTCAGAGCATCTCAGGTCAAACAGTCCTGAAGAAAGGTCATAATAATCCAAAAATATATATCCTTAACGCAAAAATGAATTAAATAAATAACAATCAAAACAATAATAAATTCATCAAATAAAATAATAAGAGAAAAATGTATGAACTGTGGCTGATCTTCATGGAGATTATAAATATGTACATAAGATAGATTTATAGCTTTAAGATAGATGTATAGCTTATGTTATGTGACACGCATGATTTGGATAATTGGCCTACAGTCTGCGGGTGTGTGGCTGCATGGACACACAAGGACAATTAATCTAAATATGAAGTTAAAACACTTGGTGTGTTGAATAGCTTATTGTAGGCAAGTGGCCAAGAAGAATTAAAAACCTGGCAGCCACTGACCTGTGAAAAATCATAACCCATATTTTAAAAAACAACATAGCCTACAGATGCACGCGGAAAATGACACCGACTCAACCGCACACAGTGAACTGTAGCCTTTTATTATTTATATTTTTTTAGTTTGGTTGTTTAAGGTGTCAAGTGTAAAATCTTTACGGCCAAAACGTTTTTAGAAATGAATTTCATTATTAATAAGTAGCCTGTTATTACTATTAGCCTAGTAGGCCTAGTAAAATAGACAGCTATAACTTTAACTCTTTTAAATATTGACGTGCGTGGCATGCACAGACTGTGAATTATTAAATGTGTTTTTTTTCACCACCATGTTTTATTCTCTGTTATCGTGTAGGATATTTTGTCATACTCAGTTAATATGAATAAAGACGGGGGAAATCCGTCTAATTTGCGTAATTTACTTACGGATTTTTTCGTGCTATAGGCCTATACTTAACTGTGCTTTTGGGAATTACTGTACTAACGTGATAGGTAGGCTAGTGTATCTCTGGAAACCAGTCATGCACAAATTGTTTGGAGCTCGAAGATGCAAGTTCTGTCATTTTCGGCTACATATTGACATTTTTTAGATGTGCATTTAAATGCATAGACACACTCGGAATTAGTCATAATGGAGGTATAGTAGGCCTATTGTGGGGCCACATCCACCAAAACACACATAAGTGATCAGTCAACACTTAAAGTATAACTTAGGCTACTAAAAATATGCTTTAACTTGAAAAGAACTATTCCCAGAAATTCGGGAATAACTCATGAAATAGCTATACAATAATGTAAAACAAGTATGAGCCAAATGTAAGAGTGATATAAGTCACATAATGACACTGAAGAAAAATCACTAAAGATAAATTAAGACGATTAATTTAAAGGAACATAACAAGATTATTGTAAATAAGTTATTTAAAAAAAAATTATAGACATTGCTCGGTAATTAATGACAGTAACATAACTATCATATCATAATAACCGCTTGTCCATATTGTGTGTAAATGGTATAGTCTATAATTCCTTCTCATAAAAACTCTTTTTCAATTTGGATTTTAAGAATGGTCTGACTGCGCACGGCTCCTGCACCTGTTATAACTAATTATGTCTTCCAAAACTGTGTCGGTTTCCAGTTGTTGCTTCAATTGACGTGCTGAGAGACACAGTTCAGAATTTAGAGGGTATGAAGAAAAATAGATGAATCGCTTTCGAAGCATAGGCTACGAATCAGGAAGCTTTATGCCCTACCGCATCAAATATGTGTGAATGTGAGAGAGTGTGTGAGGAAAAGAGAAGGCGGGCTTATACGGAGAAACCAAACCACAATTTGCCCTCCTTCTCCAGGAGTATCTAGTTGAGGAGAAACTCTGAAGCGCGAGAGCTTTTATCATTAAGCTGCACACATACAAAAAAAGAAAGAACGAAACATTTGTATTAAAAACTCTCTCTTCGCATGATAGTTTCGACTGTCATCAACAGAAGACTAGTTAGCATTGCTGAACTGTTTTTATTAGTCCACGGTTTTGTTTTGGTGCAGGTCTGCGCGCGCAATGATGGCCACATTCCCAGGCCCTGAGGATAACGGCATGATCCTTATGGACACTACCTCGAGCTCAGCGGAGAAAGACCGGACAAAAGACGAACCTCCTCCGGAGAAGGGACCGGACAAATCCGATCCCACACAGAAACCACCGTACTCCTACGTGGCGTTAATCGCGATGGCGATCCGCGAGAGCTCGGAAAAGCGTCTCACGCTGTCAGGTATCTACCAGTACATCATCAGTAAGTTTCCTTTCTACGAGAAGAACAAGAAAGGATGGCAGAACAGCATCCGACACAACCTGTCTCTCAACGAGTGCTTTATTAAGGTGCCTCGGGAGGGGGGTGGCGAGCGGAAGGGTAACTACTGGACCCTGGACCCGGCGTGCGAGGACATGTTCGAGAAGGGCAACTACCGGAGACGACGGCGCATGAAGAGACCGTTCAGGCCTCCACCGACTCACTTCCAGCCTGGCAAGTCTCTGTTCGGCGGAGACGGGTACGGTTACCTCTCCCCGCCCAAATACCTGCAGTCCGGGTTTATCAATAACTCATGGTCTCCCGCGCCTATGCCGTACACCTCCTGTCAGATGAGCGGCGGGAGCGTGAGTCCCGTTAACGTGAAAGGCTTGACCGCGCCGTCCTCGTACAACCCGTACTCGCGCGTGCAGAGCATAGGTCTGCCGGGCATGGTTAACTCTTACAACGGCATGAGCCACCATCATCACCACCACCACCACACGCTCCCTCACGCGCAGCAGCTGAGTCCCGCGACGGCGGCTCCTCCTCCGGTGTCCGGCGGGAACGGGACGGGGCTTCAGTTCTCCTGCGCGCGCCAGCCCGCGGAACTCTCCATGATGCACTGCTCCTACTGGGACCACGAGAGCAAACACTCCGCACTGCACGCGCGAATCGATATATAGCTCGGGCGTCACGAGACCAAACACAGATCAATACTGTACTCGCTATAAAAACTATAAAAACAAGGTCCACCGATCTCAAAAAACACATTTTATAAATTGTGCGGGGTCTAGGGACTTATAAGAAGGAGAAACTTTTACTGGAGCCTCGAATTATGGAAGCACGGGTATCCCGCCTGATGCAAGGTTTCATATTTTTCTTCGCAGACATTTGTGTTCTGAATGTGTTTAAACAGTTAAATCATATAAGAAGATGGCCAGATCATCGAAGGTTTATCATCGTCATGGAATTACAAATTATGTTTACCTGAATCCGTTCACAACTTTCTGTCAATGACTTTGGAGTGAAGTATTGGGTTCTGGACCCTTTTCCCAATTCATATTTTTTTATTGTCTTTGCTTTTGAATGTGGAGCTCTGGACAGGTAGACAACCCGAAGGAGACACAAACACAACATGTACACCAGTGTTTTGGCCTCTTGATTCCGTGATTAAGGGTCTCGTAGGGGTCAGAGCAAGTGACTGCCAGTTTGGATTGTTTTGTAGCTTATGTACTTTGTATAAAAAAAAATTAAATAATGTTAATGTCTATGACACATTGGGACCATGTTTAACTAGCACTTTTCAGTCTTTTTTTTAAAATAGATCTACTTTTTATTCTTTAATAAACTCTTCGTCAACATGACACTGATTTTGGATTTTATAATGTATATAGGCTATAATACTATTATTATTATTATATAACAAGATTAGCTAGGCTATTTGAATCGGATTCCTGAAACTGTTTAGCCACCTACATTTCTACATTTCTTGCCTTCCACTAATATTTTATCGTGTGTAGTTTGCGTGTTCATACAGACATTCATGTTTCATGCGAGATAATTTAGCCTACTGTATGAAAATAGTTTCCAAATAGGACTACGTCGAAAATAATTTCTAAAAATGACTCTTCTTCTCGCGTTTGTCGTGTAAAAATAGTCAATTTTATGCGAGTAGGCTACATATTAAGAAACATTGGGCCTGTAGTGAGAAAAATTGCGTCAACTTTAAAGACAAATTATTTAGCTGAATTTGTAAATATTTAGCCCTGTCAAATTAATGTATGTGAAATTATCGGCCGCATCTGCTGTCAACAGCCTTTTAACGTCTCATGCTTTCGCCGTTTATCGCTTTTTATTTCGTGTCTTTAAAAATCATTGTACTAGAAGTAGGCCTACACAGTTGCTGTAAAATACAATGCAAGTGTATCTCTGTGAATTTAATAATTAGACAGTGAATAATATGCACATCTGAAAAACTTGATTTTTTTTTACCAAATGTTTTTGCACGATTCAATGTTCCATAAAGAAAAATCTACGCAAACGTTAAAATAACATATTTTCATAACTGTCCTTAATAACATTATCAAACAGCTTTTACATAATAGCTTATGTTTAATAAATCACAGTTAATCTACATTGAAATAATTAGCAATGTAGCCTAATGAAACTTTATTAGAGTAAATATATTTTATTTGTTATATAATGTGTGTTAATAATGATCTCCCTATTAATGCTCGGTTGTAATAATGTTTGTTAATAATGAAAGTTAAAGCGTATTTCTCTGTTTGCGCGCCATAAGGCTGAAAGGCTATAACATATATAACATTAAGTAAACAGTGGTTTATACAAATTGATTAGACCTATATGGATTCGTTGAGTTAATGATAAAGATCGTTATTTGAGTAGCTATCGAATATTTGAACATTAGCCCACATTAAGAAAACGCTGGAGACATGATTCATTTAAAAAAAAAAAAAACAATAAGGCGAAAAAACATTATCTGAGAAGTTGGTTTTCATTGTTTAAATGTAGGCTATCCATGGGCCTATTCTTTGTTTTATTGAAATTTTAACTTACTTATTTAGTCATTAGAGTTTTCTTTTTCTTAGATATTTGGACGATCGGCTTATTATTGAGCGTTTATATTTCCCCAGTCATGTCCTCTCCAGGAGCCTGCAGGTGTGCGTCACATAATGCGCCCGCATGCAGGATACACGCGCTCAGAGCCAGTGAGGGGCCCCTTTTGTGTGTGTGTCACAAAAAGCGCATCGGGGAATTTTTTTCTCAAAAGAACTTTTCTCCTCCTTGAATATATTTAATGGGATTGTTCACAGGTGTATTTTTCATCCTTAAGGCAGTTCATCTACAGGACACATAGGCCTAGAATATAATATATTCACTTAGGCTTTTCACTTAAAATTAGTCCATTGAGTTTCCTTGAGCTGCATAGGCTTTATATATAATTTACTTTAGCATTTCCTATATCTGCAATAATTTAGAAACCAATTAGTATTATATTCTAATAATACAATATTTAATATAATAATAATAATAATAATCATTATAATTGAGTCTACTTTGATTGTCTGTTAATGAAGTGTTGAATTATTAATTGCTTGTCATTTTAACTTCATTGGGGTTTATTTTGCTTAAAGTTATAGGCCTATTAATTTGGGAAGGATAGATAGCATAGAATCTTGTTATTATTTCGTACAGATTATAGCCTATATTTAAACAACCTCTGCTCGATTCATCTGAGCCCCGTTTCCCAAAAGCATCGTAACATATACGTGATACTGGTATATAGACTGCTAATGAAAGAAGACGGACACCTGCAGCCCCCTGCAGGACAACTGCAACATTACATCAAACCTATTAATACATATCACACCTTTAGAAAAGATGTTTTATTATTATTTACATTTATTTAAATCGATAATAAAATGAATTCAGAAAATAATAATAGGCCTGGCTGATTTCAGTGAACGTAGTCTTACCACAAATTGGTAGGCCTATGATTGTTGCATAACATGAAATTCAGAGGAAGTGGATATCTTATTTAAGGGGTAAATGTACCAATGGTTCTGCAGTCTGACAAACAACGGGAGAAACATGTCAAGGAACCTCGTTAATTGTGCAGGGAATAGATCGGTCCGTACAAAATCAATAACACAATTATAGCCTATTAATATAGGCAGATTTATCCTAAATTAGATATATAATAATAAAAAGGAAAATATTTGAATCTTTTCAATCAATTAAATGACAAGTAGGCTTTTTTGTGGAAAAAAGCCACGTTATTGACGTTTCAGCACTTCATGACAGTCAGAGACTCTTAATAAAACGTAAAGCAAACACGTCGGCCTAAAATATTGCATCTCCATTTCCTACGAATTTCAGTTGTCTGCTTTGTTTGTAGCAATATAGGCTATTATGTCTCAAATCAGTGTAGGCCTAATTTATTTACTATTAATTAATTTAGCCTATATGCCTATTGTAAGATAACATTAAGTTTAAAGAAGGCATAAGTAGGCTACATCATGTGTATGGTAACTGTACTAGAATGACTGGTTGTTGTAGATGATGAGATGAATGAGGTGCTCTGCTGCAGAATAAGCGGAGGAAAGATCATTTCCTAAGAGGCTGTTCCACACACTCGCGCGGGGGGTTGTGGGAGTTACAGCGGAACGAGAGGTCAAAAAAGATTACACATGCTCATCTTTATGCTTATGGTGATCAGCATCAGCCACACAGGGTATAGTCAGTGATACAGCGCCTGTCGTGCCTGTTAGAGCCTAAACTCACTGCATATTACTCATTTGAATTCAGATGTGAAATACATTCTGGATGCTTTCATTGTGCTGTGGCTGGGTCAACAAAAGTCACCTTTTTATTTATTTAGTGCTTTTTACAATACAGATTGTTTCAAAGCAGCTTGCACAGAGATAACAGGAAAATAATGTAACAGTTTGTTTCTGCTGTACAGCAGATCTAGAAGAAAATAGCGTCATAGTCCAGCTTAAGTTAGTTCAGTGATGGTTCATTTTTTAGTTGTAAAAAAAGTTATTAATTTAGTTTATATATATATATATATATATATATTAATATATATATATATATATATATATATATATATATATATATAGCCGCTCTGGAGAAAACAATGATGTCATCATCCAGCTCAGTTCAGTTCTCATATTATGGTGTCAATAGGCAGATCAATAATATAATATAATTGTTATTATTATATAATATAATAAAAGCCAAAGGCGACAGTGGCAATGAATCAAAAGTCAAATAGGCTTACGTGTGTGTGTGTGTGTGTGTGTGTGTGTGGTTTTATATTACACTGGGACCAAATGTCACAAGGATAGTAAAACCTGAGATCACCACAGGACCAGCAAACAGTCTCCATGAGGGAAAGCATTAATAAACATACTAGCTAAATTATGTTTGTTTTTTCAGTAAAAATGCAGAAAGTTTTCTGTGATATAGGTTTAGGGGTAAGCTAAATGTAAAGGGATATAATATAGGCTACAGCTTGTACAGTATAAAAATAATTATGTCTATGGAGAGTCCCCATAAAATATGTGTGTGTGTGTGTGTGTGTGTGTGTGTGTGTGTGTGCTCTTGTTTTTGTGATTTGTGAGGACACAAATGTGTATAATGACATGGGTATTACACTGGTATTACAACCTGAACGTGATTTATGAGGACATTTCCTGAGTCCTCATATTTCAAATGGCTTTAAAAACATACTAAGCAGTGTTTTATTAAAAATGTAAAAATACAGAATGTCTCCTGTGATGGGTAGATTTAGGGATAGGAGCAGTGTAAGGGGATAGAATATACAGCTTGTCCAGTATAAAAACCATTACGCCTATGGAATGTCCTCACAAATCACAAAAACACATTGTGTGTGTGTGTGTGTGCGTACATGTTTATATTACATTGGGACCATGTGTAAGTGTAAGATTTTTCTATACAATTTCATTTGGAATTTAAATGTTTTGTCGTGTTGTCGTGACATGCACTTCCTTCTGAATTAAGGATATATTGCATCCTTGTTACGAGGTCGTGGGTTTGTTGTGGACAGATTAACGTCAAACAAGACGAATGTGGACAAATTCTTCTTCTTTGGTCATATACAGCATTTGACGCAGAGGCGCGCGTGTTAATCTCGCGCTCGCAGTTCCGCGAGTGTTTGATGGTCCTGAGGTTTCCTCGGGCTGACCTGGCCTCTGGTGTCAACACAGGTTGTCGGTTTCCCAGTGCTCGGGCACACAATTGAATTCCCAAGATTCTTAGGAAAGGTTTAAACTGGACAGCAGTGGTTTGCACGAGCGCACCTCACCCCGCGCGCGCCTATTGAAAAGAGGAGAGGGGTCAGCTGTGTTTGCCATACACAGGAAAATAGCCAAAGATTTGATTTGCACAAAATCCGGCCATTGTTACGAAGCACATGATTTTTGTCTGAATCCAAAATAATTTGGTCAGTTGAGCTGAGTGATTTCATTTTATCATTTTCCTCCTTTTACATTTGCACATGGAGTGAAGATTCACCCTACGTGATGTTTTCTGTTATTGGCTTTGATGAACAATAGATGACACTATAAGCAGGCCAGAATTATTATTGGGGTGTATTGTGATACACCACGGTAGTTTATAAATAGGAAATATACACACAATTTTGTATGCACGACCTCTTCGCCCGAGAAAGGACATGCAGATGTCCATAATTCTGTTAAAAAAATGGTCAGCTAAAAATAAGTGATGTGTCATTTTCCTGTAGAAGATAATGAAAGAGATTCTTGCTAAATCACGCAGAGACCTCAGAATGACCCCGGGTTGCCAAGGTCACTCAGATGTTATCATGCATTTGTATATTATTTAACATTATGCATGCCAGATTTTTCCAGATTTTTAAAAATAATAAATGTAATATAATCATGAAAATTCATATTCGTCTTTAAATATCTCTCTGTTTGAAGAGTTAATAGTCAAGTCACCTTTATTTATAGCACTTTTTACAATAAAGTACAGTATATTTACACTACCAGTCAAAAGTTTTGGATTGGTAAGATTTTTTATGTTTTTAAAATAAGTCTTTTCTGCTTACCAAGGCTGCATTTATTTCATTAAAAATACAGCAACCAAAAAACAGTAATATTGTGAAATATAATTACAATTTAAAACACCTGTTTTCTATGTGAATTTATAAAGTGTAATTTATTACTGTGATCAAAGCTGTATTTTCAGCATCATTGCTCTTCTGTGTCACATGATCCTTCAGAAATCATTCTAATATGATGATTTTATGCTCAAGAAACATTTCTGATTATTATCAATTTTGAAAACAGATAATTACATTTTTATTTCAGGATTCTTTGAATAGAAAGTTCGAAAGAACAGCATTTCTCTGAAATAGAATCTTTTGTAACATTAAACACTACCGTTCAAAAGTTTTGGGGTGGGTACAAATTTTATTTTATTTTTTGGGGGAAGTTAATAAAATAAATCAATACTTTTATTCATCAATGACAAATTAAATTGATCAAAAGTTACAGTAAAGACATTTATAATGTTACAAAAGATTATATTTCAGATAAATGCTGTTCTTTTGAACTTTCTATTCATCAAAGAATCCTGAAAAGAAATTGTACACAACTGTTTTCAACATTAATAATAATAATGAATGTTTCTTGAGCATCAAATCATCATATGATTTCTGAAGGATCATGTGACACTGAAGACTGGAGTAATGATGCTGAAAATTCAGCTTTGATCACAGGAATAAATTACATTTTAAAATATATTAAAATAGAAAACAGTTATTTTAAACTATCATAATATTTAACAATATTTTTTAAAAAAAGTTTTATATTTTAATAAAATAAATGCAGCCTTGGTGAGCAGAAGAGACTTCTTTTTAAAAATCTTACAGATCCCAAACTTTTGACTGGTAGTGTATAATACAGAACGCTTGCAGATAATCAAGGATCATCTTCATGCCGGACACAGGCCTGCTGACTTTTGTCCTTTCAATTACATTTAAGGAAATAATTAAAATATGATAACTGACACAAATTCGGAATTATTCTTAGATAGCAGATTATGTTTATCCATACATAGCAGCAAAAATAAAAAAAAAGCAGAAGGAATGTGATCCCATTAACATCCTATGAATTTGAATCAACAAAACTTTATGATGACATCAAGGATCTACTAACATCCCTATTTGATATTAATATTTAATATCTAGCGGACAACAAAACAACAACAACAACTACAAAAATCCTTAACTCAACCCATAAAAAATTCCCAAAATGGTCTCAGCTGAAGGCTTCACGGGCTGATGGTGAAGATGTCATGCTCTTTACTTCAGCTTCTACCTTGCGCTTCTCTTTTCACTATATGGACGTTTCAACAGCCTCCAGATTTACCAGTAAATACCCACCTGAGATCTCAAAGTTTTGCTTCTAAATCTAATTTAGAAGCAAAAAATGCCCTTTCAAGCAATTACATACCTCTTGGCCAAGGTTCACAATTAAACAAATGATTATATTATGATATCCATAATTATACGCCAAGGCATGGGGGATTCTTTCAAGTGTCATGTGTGTGTAGTTACAGCTGATGAGATTAGGAGCTGGGCTGGTTCGGATCCCGTTGACGGAAAGCTTAATGGAATAAGAATGGAATGGGTGAATAATGGAAGCATGCTGTTCGTGGCTTCACCCCTTTAATGTGAACCAGTGTGTGGCGCATTTTAGCTCAAAACCATCTCATAACTTTCAGACATCAACAACACACTTGATGGTTGCAATGAATGATAAAAATAATAATACATATGATCCTTCCTTAAATAAATACCAAACAGGTTCCTTCATGTACACTGCCGTTGAAAAGTTTTGGATCGGTAAGATTTTTAATGTTTTTAAAAGAAGTCTCTTCTGCTCACCAAGCCTGCATTTATTTGATTAATAATAATAATAATAATAATAATAATAATGTTGTTAGATATTATTACAATTTAAACTGTTTTCTATTTTAACATTTTAAAATGTCATTTATTCCTGTGATCAAAGCTGTATTTTCAGCATCATTACTCCAGTCTTCAGTGTCACATGATCCTTCAGAAATCACTCTAATATGATTATTTGATGCTCAAGAAACATTTCTCATTATTATCAATGTTGAAAACAGTGCAATTTTTTTCTGGATTCTTTGATGAATAGAAAGTTCAAAAGAACAGCAATTTTTTTTTAATAGAATCTTTTGTAACATTATAAATGTCTTTACTGTAACTTTTGATCAATTTAATTCATCCTTGAGGAATAAAAGTATTGATTTATTTTATTTTTTCCCACCAAAAAATGTAATAAAAATTGTTACTGACCCCAAACTTTTGAACGGTAGTGTTTAATGTTACAAAAGCTTTTTATTTCAGATAAATGCTGTTCTTTTGAACTTTCTATTCATCAAAGAATCCTGAAATAAAAATGTAAATAACTGTTTTCAACATTAATAATAATGAGAAATTTTTCTTGAGCATCAAATCATCATATCAGAATGATGAAGGATCATGTGACACTTAAGACTGGAGTAATGATGCTGAAAATTCAGCTTTGATTACAGGAATAAATTACATTTTACTATATATTGACATAGAAAACAGCTGTTTTTTGTTGTTTTTAATCAAATAAATGCAGCCTTGGTGAGCAGAACAGACTTCTTTTAAAAACATAAAAAATCGTACAGATCTCTCTCTCTCTCTCTCTCTCACACACACACACACACACACACACACACACACACACACACACACACACACACACACACACACATCTGTATGATGAGTGAAGTTTGAGCTTTGAAACCTGATCTCCTCCGGCAGGCCTATTTTTGCCTCTGCTCACCACAGGAATGTCTGGAGAATGTTCCGGGAATATTTGGAAAGGCTTATCAGGAAAATTCAGCTCTGATCATTCCTAACTGAAACATGACAGACAGTGACTGTATCAGCCTGCAGGATTTAAGTGACTTCAGCACCAGAAACACCATCATAACCAGTAAGGATCTATGAGAAATGAGAGTCTGTCCAAGACATCTAATGATGAAACGGGAAACTTCAAGATAATGGCCGAAATGGGGAAAATGCTGATCTTTGTAATGAAAAGGTTATTTCTGAATACTGGAAACCACTTAATATAATAAGGTTAACTGATAACTGTATGAATTAAGGGTGAGTGGGACATTCAGTAAGGCCAAATGGGACAGTATAGTTTATTTATATGTATATAATATATATATATATTTAAAAAAAATAGTTGTGAGATCACATCATCAAAATTGTATACCCTCATTGTTGTGACATCATGACGTGTGGAAAATGACATAAGCTTTTGCTAGTTTTCATAATGAGGTCAAAAAATTGTCATAACTACTTTTTTACACAAACCTATGATGGAAACATGAAAATGATAATGCAACTAAATCAGTAAAATTTGTTCATTTCATGCTTCTATTTTCAGAATTAGGTTGTTTTTATTTTGTCCTATCCACCCAAACACAGTTATATTTGCTGGATTATGCTGAAATAAAACAACTAAAATAGAACAACCCAATTCTGAAAATAGAAACATCATAGTTGAACTAGATTTTGTTGTAGTAATAGAGCATATTTATTCCATCAAAGGTTTGTGCACAGTTTATTGGGATGGGACCAACCTTTTATCCCAATGTTTGTTTTTGTTTTATTCATTTTAATTCATTTGTTTAATGAATTTTTGACCTGAACCATTTTTCTGACTTCAAGTCTTCTTTTACCTCATTACGTGTGTTGTATTTTATGAATTGTGGATGAATTTAAAAATGATTGAGAAATAACAGAAATAAACATGGACTCTTAATAAGGATGAACAGAAAAAGAAAACCTTGCATATGAAATTATATAAAAGTATGAAGTAACTTGTGTAATACATAACCTATGCTAACATAAATCAATGATAAGATGTCCTGTCACTTAAAGGGGTTTTGGCCCAGTTTACATTAAGGGTCACGCATCTTGTCAATATAATATAAACTTGTTTTCTGTTCAAATGGATAGGTAACATCTTCAGTATTACAGAAATTATGTTTTTAATTTATGGCAATAAACCTTGAACAAGGTGGAAATTCAAAAACTGTCCCAATCACCCCTAATTCCCCCAACATGAATCCAAAGACCAAATAATTTTTCACATTAATTTATGACGCTTCCTATTGCCTGAATGCTTTATGAATGCCATCTCACATTTATGAGGGAAAGACTTCTCGTAGCAACCTAGCCAGATTCTGTATAGGACATGTTGTAAGACAGGCCTGTGTTATCTATCAAATATCTGCCTTGTTTGTTTTGTCAAAGAGCATTATTTATTCATATATCAAGAGCTACGTGAATTGTTCTATCAAATATTTTTATATTCCACAGAATAAAGAAAATTACGCAGGTTTAGAACAACGTAAAGGTAAACAAATGACATTTTCTCAGCCCAAAACGACACACACAGATGCAAACTTGCACCATCCGCGATCACCACTAGATGTCTGCAGACACCACACTACACCGCAAGCGTAACAGGTCATTTTTAAGCAACTAAATAAGGAAGGATAGCATAACATGGACTAATAAAACTCGCTCGTTAAAATACCCGAGTGAAACTGGACAATGTTGCTTGCTAATTTCCCTCATAAATCCCCGGAGCGTTTAAAAAAAAGCAGTCAGTAAGTTATGTGTTAAATACGACCTATTAAATAACACTGAAAACAACAACAAACAAACCGTTAAAATAGTCGTGCCTTAAAACAGGATTGTTGTTAAGAAAAAAAGTGGGAAAATTAGACAAAATTAGTAAATGTACGTTAGTTACCCTATAGTGTTTAGGTCCAGAGCACCCTCCTCGTCATCTCTTCCCTGAGGAATCATCATGCGTTAGTCGAGTGTGTGTGTGTGTGTGTGTGTGAGAGAGAGAGTCATGCATGCAGTTCGCCGGGCCTAGTCTATCTGCGTGGAGATATTCACACGACATCAAAAACATTCACGACTGCGTAAGTTGTCATCGCATTATATTATGTCTATTTCCGGGTGAAATCACGGCTCAGAAGTTCGTGTGTCTGCGAACTGCTGACAAAATAGCGGTTGCGTGTGGAAAGGAAGGGAGTGCAAAGCAAACAGGGAGGAAATAAAAAATCACCGAGCGATCGCTTGTTTCACTCACTCAGCCTGCGGAAAGAAGCAGGAAGAGGACTAGCTGTTCACCTGTCGAGTGAAAGACTGCACTGGACATTTGAAGGAGAAGAAGACTCTGTTTGTGTCTTCTTACTGTGATTAAAACCTGCCCGGTGGTGTTTTTGGTGTTCAACCCACAGTTAACTTCGAACGTTCGTTCCGCGAATCCCACAGAACTGGCGTCGGACATTCCATTCCAGTGGGATAATCTATTCTAAAGGTGAGCGTTCTGTGGTGTGTGTGTGTGTGTGTGTGTGTGTGTGTGTGTTGCTTTGAGTGGCGTAGATTTTTGTTACATTGCATTGAACTTGCCTCCTCAATGTTATTTGTTAATAATATGCCGTTGAAATAAATCGGATGCTACGCTTAGACTGCAAAAATGACACACTCATGGAGAAGTGCTTTAGTGCTCCAACCTGGTTAATTTATTATGTACTTTTTATTGAAAAACATAGAATTAGCATGTTTCTGTCTAAAAGTTTCAGACTTATACATTCATTCTTTAGATTTGGAGTATCAAATTGACCTTCACTGCCATTCAGATGTAGAATCTATTTTTGAACGCTTTCACTTGCTTTTTTTAAAAAACATGGCTCATAAAAAAATATTTTTAAATTAGGAATCACAGTTTTATCATTAAACAATGAATTGTAATAATCCATTACGGCCACTTGTTAAAATGTAGGATCGCTTGGATGACAAGTTTACCTGACAGGACATAAACGTGTGTTTATCGGACAGGGAGGCACAACATCGTTGTTTGTGTCATAGACGGATGCGATGGCATAATACTGGAGTAAACTATGACTCAAACCCCATATGGACATGAGTAATGAACCTCAGGACAAGCCCACAGGCCGTTCACCAACCCTGGTGCATACTCTACATACAATTAAAAGAACTTTCTGGATCTAGTTATGCGTTCCAGACAATTCAGAACGTGGAATTCTTAAACTTCCTTCTTGAAAGATACCACTGGAGAGGCTCTCCAGGTCGGTTAACTTGGAAAATCAAGGCAGGTCAAGGAAGGTCAACACTGTCTTCAGTTTAACGTCATTCCCAAGGTGGTGGTGGTGATTAAATCAACATTCCATAGTTATTTCCCATTGGGGAAGAAAATATTCTGATTTTCGTATTGTGTGGAATGCAAAATAAGTTCAAAAGTGGGTCAAAATTTAAACCCAAAGATTCTCACTTCTGGCTTCACCTGTTTTTTTGTTTTGCTTGTTTTAGGTATAGATTTGGTCTTTTAATCAACATATTTATCATAACCCACATTTTTCCTGGCATATTTTACATTGATTTAACTAAGTTAAGCAATTATCAACTTTTTTCAGAAATTAGGCTATACAAGATTCAGCCATTTTTGTAAGTCAGTTTAATATAATTTAGTTGAAATTACTTACATTTTTAAGTACAGTCAACTTGTCTTGGATGTTTAAGGCAGCAATTGCATTACATTTTTTACATTTTTACATTCACACTATCGTATGCATATAAATTCTAAAAAAGTATGCGCTCAATTGAGGCAGGTACGTTTTTTTTATCCGATAAGAAGACATGCGCATAAACTATGATGGAAACACATTTACTGAATAAATCCTTTGATGCACAACAAAAACCTCACATGACTTTGCCTCAACAGAGGATTAACCTGGACTAACCAGCAGATTAACCAATCGCATCGCACAGCATCTCAAATGTTAGTTTGGTCATTCTGAAATGCAAAGTCTGTCATCAGAATGATTTGGTTTAATTCCCTCTCATCTCACACGATTGCGTTCCCAAACACCAGCATCCCAAGATATCCCGCCAGCGTTTATTGCGTTTCGTCTGCGCGCAAGTCATTTATGATGGAGGAAAAAGAACCTCAGCGGCTTCTCTGGTTACAGCAACTTCCATTTTTATTACGGATATTTTGCGCTAATTTTGCGACGATTTTGTTTTCCTGAACAGATGAAAGGTCATCTTCAGTCAGATGTAATGTTAGTGTGCGTGTGTGTGTGCGCGTTCGTGCGTGTGTGCGTGTACGTGTAGAGTAAGACACATGTGTTTTTTGTGAGTTGTTCTTCTTGGCCCTCCCCTCACCCACACACATGTGACCGGAGCTTCAGAGAGACTTCGGTGGCAGACTGTGATGTCATCAGTCAGGGGACACAAACACTTTGGGATGCCCACACACACTCGCTCACAGTCAGAAGAGCGGTCACTGTGGTGACAGGGGCCATGAATGGGCTGATTCTCTCCGTCATGTGAGAGCACAGTGTGTGTGTTTGTTTTAGAAGCGCAGAAAAACATTTTTCCTTAGAAATGGGGACAGACACACACACACACACATAAACTCCCAGGGCCGAATATATGGTTTAAAGAGCAGATTATCTATCGAGAGCCATTTAGCTTTTAGAATCTTTAATGTTGTTATGTTTTAGAAACAATAGCAATATTAAATGTCAACAAAATTGACCCTTTTTACTTGATACACATTTGAGGTCAAATTGTGCATGTTATCATGAAGAAAAAAATGTTTGTCTTCGCAGTCTTTCATCAAAATGTAATAACTTTCTCTGCCTTTGAATCAAATTACATAGGCTGTGCAGAATCCAGTTGGATAATGGTAGGTTTGTAATTCTGTTAGTCATTGTAGATAAAACCTTGCCAATAGTTAGTAATTCAATGCTGATTAACACTAATGTAATACTGGAAGTGACCCAACTCCAAGTCTATGTGTCTATGTAATACTGTCCGGGATTAGAAATGAAAAAAATATGACAAAGATGAAGAAGATAACTAAGTGAATCCTTTCAGCTCAATAGCCATAAAAGTGTAATTGGCTAATCTAAAACTCTAGGTCACAGAGAGTGAACTTGACATGTATTTGTTGATTTATTTAATAGTACAATAGCACTTAGGCTACATGCTTTATAAAAAATACAATGTAACAATTATGCATTTGTTGTGAAACACATGTTCTCCTTTGTCTGCTTAGTACTTCCCATTTTTGTTCTGAAATGGACATAAAAGGTACATAGGCAAGGTTCATTTTCCTTAAAGATTACATAATCGTCAAATTGCAATAGGGTCATTCCGTGCCATCATTATTCAGTTTTGATCATTTCTTTGGTGAAAGACATGCCTGACTGAAGCAGAAAGCCTAATATATATAGTGTCATGGATCAATAATAACTGAGTAATCCAATATTTTGTTCTAGATGGGGGTGAAAATGACTTTAGAAATCTGTTGACTTTAGCTATCTTTGTTGCAATATATGCCAATGGTGACTGTCTGAATGAGAATCTTTAATACTTCTAGAGTTACAGGCACGCAAACTTGGGAAAAAATCATTTGTGTGGCACTCAGATAGGAATGTTCTATGCAATTGTTTTCAAGAGGGAAACAAGATACATTTCTAGTTTCAAACATTATTTGTTCTTCAGACATTCCTCTTTAAAAGAAAAAAGTCTGAGCTGTATGCAATGTACATTATAAAACAATTCATTCATATCAAGATCCCCATATCTCTGGGATGTAGAATTTTTTACCAGACGATATGAGATATGTGTTTTACAAGACAATATGAGATATGTATTTTACCAGACAATATGAGATATGTATTTTACCAGACGATATGAGATATGTATTTTACCAGACGATATGAGATATGTATTTTACCAAATTACATTAATGTTATAGCCTGACTTCGTCATACTCATATTCTAGTCAGAATGTAAGTCTGATACTGTTCCACAGGGCTTTGATTATGAGGCGTGTCTTAACCGAACCAGGAAAAAAAAACTGCACTCAATTGGATAGACCTACAACCAATCAGAGCAAGCAAACGGCAAGGAAGGACGGCAAACACATCTTTACGATCGACAAATGCCTTGATTGCAGTTCTCTGTTCATCTTTTAAAATAATGTGCTGTCGATTTCTTTTACAACAGACGCGATAGCGGAATCTATACATCTCAGTTCTCCAGCTGCAGTCATCTTTGTTGTAAACCAGTTCAAACCAAGCGCTCTTTGATGACGTGATGAATACTTAACTGCAGATCATCTGTCCATCATCGTATAAAGCCCGCCCTGGCAATTTGATTGGCCCGACGATTTCTGAACCGATAATAATTACTCCTCAATGGATCGAGTCCAGACCGAACTTCCTGACCAAAAAAATGTTGTGGGTGGGGTTCGGGCTGGCATCCAGGCTATTAATGTTATGTAATTTGGCTCCAAATCTCAGGTGAAAATTCTACAAAATAATGGATTACTCAGTAAATATTCATCCATGGCAATTAATATTTTGGCTTTCATCACTATTTGCGTTCATCTTTCTATAGAAAAAAATATGAACAATCCAAAATTTCAGGGAAAGTTTCAGAAATTTGGTTGATTTGACCCAATCGATTTGAATAAGTAGAGTTACTCTTAGTGGTGTGATATTTCGATTCACTGACACCAGCTGCGTTCTCGCTCTCGTCTTCTCTTTCGACGGTGAATTGACAGTGTGACACACACTCCTCCTACATTTACATTTATTCACTTAGCTGACGCTTTTATCCAAAGCGACTTACAATTGCTAAATATGTCAGAGGTGGCACGCCTCTGGAGCAACTAGGGGTTAACTGTCTTGCTCAGGGACACTGGTGTCTCACAGTGGATTCGAACCCGGGTTTCTCACGCCAAAGGCATGTGTCTTATCCACTGCGATCCTGAATTTCGGCATGAAGTATTGCACATAATTGTACAAATTTTCCGCAGGTTTTGCGCTCACACCAAAAGAGCGTGCACCACTGATCTATATAAATGACGCTCTCATAAAGCCGCCTCTCAAACAGCTCGCGAGTACCAAATTTAGTTCTTGGCTTATTTGGCTTAAATGGTTAAATACACACAAAATTATGTTAAAATGCCTGTCATAGCGAGTATTCACGTAAACACAGTCAGTTTTGGAACGTAAATAGTTGAGAAAAAACGCATGTTGTATAACAGTTAGCTTTGGGGGCTGTTTTACACGACACCATTTTCAACTAAAAGCGTAAAACTTTTTATGCGTTTTGTCCGTTCGTTTACATGACAACAGCGTTTTGGGTGCCTGAAAACGTAAACTTTTGAAAACAGGTTTCAAAGTGCAAGTTTTTGAAAACGGTCTCTGCATAAACAACAAAACCGCTAATCTCTGAAGACGATGACCTCATGCGTATTACGTGTTCAGTCTATAGTATTATAATATATTATAGTATTCATCGCCATCTAATGGCCTGCAGCAGAATACAGCGTTTTTAGTCGTTTTCACGGATCCGTGGCAACGGGGATCGTTTTGACAATGGTGTCGTCTGTACTCGGAAAACTCAAAGGAAAAACTTCTCAGTTTTAAGCATATCGTTGTCGTGTAAACGTAACCTTAAAGTGACAACAGTCTAATAAACCTTTCTGCTGTTTGTCATGTTAATCAAAGAACAAAAGACAAAGAGGAAATCGCTACAGTAAGACCCACCTAAAAAACTTAAAGCCATGTTTATTACAGTTGTCTCGTTATTTGTATTTATTTATTTGTGTTATTGTTTGCAATTTGTCAATTTGGTTTTAATTTATTGACTGTTTACTTGTATTTTTTTGTAAAAAATAGTTGCTGCGTAAGCTATAGCAACAAAATTACCCAAACTATCAAAAAACTTTGATAAATATATATATATATATATATATATATATATATATTTTTTTTTTTTTATGTATACATGCCAGATTTCCCCATTGTATTAAAAAAGGTATTGAATACCAATATTTTTCAAGGTATCGTATCTAAGTTAGAAATTCCAGTATCATCACATCAGTAGACGATATACTTAAAAATGAGAAGTTTTTCCTTTGAGTTTTCCGCTTACAGACTATTGGGTTGCATAAAGATGTCATATAAAGCCTTGTTAGAGTTGTGAGTCACTGATGTTTCAGGAGGGGAGGTCTCCACAATCTACTTATTCCGCTTTACTCTAGTCCTTTCTTATCTGTTTCAGTAAGAGCATGTGATCAAGTCAAGTCAAGAGTATCTATATAGCGCTTTTCACAATATAAACTACATCAAAGCAGCTTCACAGTATTAATCAAATAACATAACAATGTTTGTTTCTTAGTGGAAAAACATCCATGTTTGGTAGGGCTGATCAATGGTATTAATGCTTGGTTATTTAATTTTAATATCCCCATTAAGACCCTATAGATGCTACCTACAGTGCTACCTTTTCTTGGATTGCAGTTATATAGAGATATGTGGAATAAAATCTGGCCATTTGTGGTAATATTTTGCAAGTGTCAAAACAGGTTTTTACAAGTGTCAGAAAGTGGTTCTGCTTTCTTTTTACAATGCCTCTGCACCAGTGTTAGTGCCCATAATGTGATCAGTTGTGTATTGTGGCAGGACAGTCAGTACAAGACATCTGTGCTCATTTCCTGTGGCAATGAACTGGGATGTATGATTGATAGTTTTAATTGAGTCATGCAAGCCTTCACACCACGCTTTCTTTAATTTGCATGTGGCATCACATTTGCACAGTTGTCTCTTCTCTTTCATGCAACTTACATTATAGTTGAATTGCGTTCTCGTCTACAGACCTGATTTCCATGCGTATGCACACTCAAACACCTGTATGCACACCTGTGCACTTGTGGGATCTGCTGCAGTGAACAGAGCTGTAAGCGTGCCCTTACCTGCATTCCTACAGCTCCCTGCCTACGAGTCAGGACACGCTCAAGAATTCAGTTTCGAGGAAAAGGAAAGGAGGGAGTGAAACATACCAAGAGAATAGATGGAAGAGAGGAAAAAAGTGAAGGAGGGAAAAAGTGTTAGAGCAAATACTATTGATTTGAGTCTTTACTATGTTGAATATTCTTTGGGAAGTGATTACAAGTGTGTGTGTGTGTGTGTGTGTGTGTGTGTGTGTGTGTGTGTGTGTGTGTGTGTGTGTGTGTGTGTGTGTGTGTGTTGAGGTGCTTTTGTAAGTGCCTATTTTGCGTGTGTGTTTGGAGGATCAAGAGGCTGATCTTTGTAACTTGACCTAGTGAGAAATTTTACAGTGGGCTAATATTTCACCTACACACACTGACATACACATTTTGCTAGCTATCTATTTTAAGCCCCTTTTCTGTTTTTTTTTTGTGTGCCCCATATCCTATCCAAGTCATTGAATATTGAGTATCTGATGATATCAAGTTCCAATACTTGCATTTTCCTAGTGCTTGGCGCACACTTCAAGTACATTAAAGTGATTAAAATCAATCCTATCTACAGGGACGGACACACAGAGAGTTTCCCTGGGGCTCAAATGCAAAAAAGGGGCATCTATCACTATGGAGTAGTGGAATATATTTATAGGCCTATATTATACATGCATACATATTTTATATGCACAATAAGCAGAGTAATTGAAACAAAAAAAAGTGGATTTAAAGGATTAGTTCATTTCAGAATGAAAATTTCCTGATAATTTACTCACCACCACAAGAACCGGTTCTCAGCCAGGAAAACTGGTTCCAAAGCGGCACCAACTCTTTGCTGGACTAGAACGGTTCTTTTACCACGTCATGCTTACGTCGGGGGCTGGGGGGGGGGGGGGTTATTGTGACCAACAACACGATGGGAAAGCTAAGACGTATGGCGACGTACACCGTGACGTAACGACGTCGTTCGCTGGGCTCTCTAGTCAGTGGAAAAACAAACAGGTTCTAAAAAGGTTCGCAAGTTGAACCAGCACCAGTTCCGAACCAGTCCGATTCTGGATAAATTGAGAATCACGATTGTTTTTTTGTTTTTTTTTCAAACAGAGATCACGATTCTCCCACGATTCTGAACAGGCAACTAAACAAAATAACATGTCATTTACTAGAACTTCTGATAAAAAAAAAAAATGTTTTAACCCTGGAGTCTATTCTAATTACTCTGAATAACTCATTTTTAAAAATTGGATTGAATGAATGATTCAATGACTCACTCTTTTCATCACTGGATGAATCAGCGTTTTTTTTAAGTAATCTCTTGAATGAATGATTCAATGACAAATAAAAAATTTTACCAGTCACGTGTCGCCACCTACTGGTAAAAATGACATTGATACAATTGTTATTTGAAGCACCAAGTTACTTTCAAAAGGGGATTTATTCTATTTTGATCGCTTACGTAGACATCAGTGTTTATGTCCAAACTATAAACTTTTATAAGGTTGTTTCATACCTATACATGACAACTGCTTTCTCTGTGTCAGCGGCAATGTAAACGCGGATCTGAATTGTTGTCATTTTGGAATCAGATGGCGTGGGTGTTTGAATCGAGGTCGCAATCTTTTAACAATTAATCGTGCAGCTCTAATGCGTAATCTTTTAAATAATTAATCTAAGTGAGAAACCGCACTGCAGTCATCAGAAATGGTGTGACAGCTGCTTTCTCATTAACACTGTCTCTCTCAAATGTGTGTGCGTGTTGTGAATTGATAGTTTGTATAGTCTATGCTTTCCATCTGTCAGCTCTTGCATAACTTTCTCATGTAGACTCATATCACAGCTTTATTCAGACATGCACATACAGTTATCGTACAGGAAGAGAGAGAGAGAGACACTTGTGTGCTCCACCCGCGGCTAAAATGGGACCTTTGTTCAGTCAGGCCTCGGTAGGTAACTGATTAACCTCTTTTTTAGTGTGTGCTTGTGTGTATGTGTGTGTTTATTGAAATTTTGCCACCATGGCTCAGCAGTGAAAGGGCAACTGCACAATGGACTCTAAATTTAGAGGTTAAAGGAATAGTTCACCCAAAGATAAGTTTTATCATCATTTAATATAGTCGTCATGCATTCAAAATTCACATCTTTTTTTACTGCACAAAATTTTTACTGCATTTCTTTCCTTCACAGCCGTGTGGTTTCGTTCCTCCCTTAAAGGTTAAAGCCCAAACTAAACATCCACATTGTCTTAAAATGCAGGCTGCTGTTGCGAAACTTCAGGACATGTTCAATAATAAATAAAGATAAATGGTTATTAAAACTGTTTTAAGCCTCGAAAGTGATATTGTTCCCCAAGCGTCTTTCTGTGCGCGTGCTCCGAGAAGTGAACTTTGGGCTTTTTTTTAAAAAAAGATTGAGATTGCAATTCTCCCACGATTTTGAAGAATAAACATTACACAACTAAACAAAATAACACATCATTTACTACAGGTTCTGACTAAATGTCCATCGCTTCAGTCTATTTAAAAAATGCATTCATTTGACAGAAATAATCAGACAGAGTAAATGTCTTATTCATAAACACTTGTTTTATTATTGGATGGATCAGCATTTGTGAATGAATCTCTTTAATGAATGATTCAATGACAAACACTTTTTTTAAACAGTCTCTTGTCGCCACCTACTGGTGTAATAATATAAGCGATACAATACAATACAAGTGTCAAAGCACTTTCAAAAAGGTGATTTGCTCTATTTTGAACGCTACCATGTAGATTTCAATGTTCATACCCAAATTATAAAAACTTTTACCCCAGTACATATTTGTCCCCTGTTATTTAAATGTTTGTAACACATAATTGATGACATAATTTCAACGGAAGTGAATCAATCAAAACTAACTTTAGCTGGAAAATAACATTTTTCAAGAACCGCTATGAAGCCAAAACAATCTACATTGTTAAAAGCGGTATATAAATGAAGATGACCTGACTTGACAATGTGTGGTTGACCAGGAGGAGTTCAGGCAGATACAGAGCACTGATTGAGTTTAGTTCAGTTTATTTTTTAAGGTTTTGTTGATATTATAATCGGAATTGTATCTTGTGATATATTGCTTTGTTCATATTCGCCTGTTCAGGCACAAAAGGTCGAGTTTTAGTGGCCTCCGCTGTCACTACGGAAAAAAAACAAAAAAACATTGTTCTTCCAAACTCAAGACTGACTTTCTTTATGGAACACAAAGGGTAAATTGAAGATTAGGTCTGTCAAGCTCCAAAAGTGTCTCATAAAAGGTCAATATGATTTGTACACTATATACCAAGCTTTCTGAAGCCATACAGTAGCTTTTGTAAGAAATCGAAATTAAAATTAAGTCTTGAAATTGCCCCTAATCTTTTCTCTTTTCTAATGAGCTATTAAGCATTACAGAGCTGGCACACACACTTGGGTGAACAACACATTGGAGGAAGATATGATTTTTATAAAAGGATGTGGATATTTAGCTACTGGTGTTGTACTGACGTGGGAAATGTAAGGCAGCTGCAGCGCTCACTTTGTTTATTATGAGGTTGTGGCGACACGTGGGTAGATAGATATTCTTTTGGCCACTCCAATGTTAGCTGTTTAATCACAAATTTACTAAATCATAACCTTACTTCTGTTTGTGGTTCTTTTCTCACCCTTTGGAGAGGCGTTACATTTACACAAGCGGCCAACTCTGAGATCATCTTTGGTAAACTATAGCGATACCAATGGAAAATATGTCAATCATAATTATTATGAGCAAATTGAGTTCCTCTTTTTTACGTCACTTGAGTTGAATGATGTAACCTTTGATACAAATCCAACCTATGCATGTACTATATAGTCTTTTATGCTTAGCTTGTGGCCCTTCTTACTAGTTAAAATGTGCCTTTTTCGCAAATGGATTAAGTCAAGTCAAGTATATTTATATAGCACTTTTCACAATATAGATTGTATCAAAACAGCTTCACAGTATCAATCAAATAACATAATGTTTGTTTCTTAGTGAAAAAACATCCTCGTTTTGGTAGGGCTGATCAATGGTATTAATGCTTGGTTAATTAATTTGAATATCCCCAACTGAGCAAGCCAAAGGCAACAGTGGCAAGGAACCGAAAAACTCCATCAAATGACCTACTGGTGTCCTAAAACTCCATCAGGTGACCTAATGGAGAAAAAAAAAAAACCTTGGGAGAACCCAGGCTCAGTCGGGGGCCAGTTCTCCTCTGGCGTTTATGAACTAGTGGCCGGATTTACAGTAACTGTAACGCCTGATTAACGCCTTCTTCCAAAAAAAAATACTATGTGGTCTGTTTGCTTGGTCCCTTAGATCAGCTGAACTTGGTTTACTGTCCATCCCTCGTTTCCGGTTGTCTACTGTAGGTGGAAGGTCATTTAGTATTAATACTCGTCAATTATGGAATTCGCTACCTCTTACACTACGTAATACCTCATCTGTGGCTAAATTCAAGACCCAGTTAAAAACATATCTATTGTATATGTATCCTATGTGACTGTAATGTATGTGTGGGTGTCTAAATGTATTGTAATGTCCAGTGTAAAGCGACCTTGAGGCTCTATAAAATAAAAAGGCTCTATATAAATAAAACTTCTTCTTCTTCTTAATGATGTCTTATATAAATTAGGTTTTCTTTTATAGTCTAAGAGTTTCAAAAGCTTAATCAGCATCTTAGGTGCTGATTAATGGCGTTTTGGGTTCCAGAAAACGCAAACTTTTGAAAAATGGGTTTCAAAGTGGAAGATTTTGAAAATGCTCTCCATGTAAAGAAAATAAAACAAAAATATGAATCTCTGGAGATGATGATGTAATGCACATGCATATTACGTGTTTAGTCTATAGTGTTTCATCACCATCTAATGGTCTGGCAGAGGAATACCGCGTTTTTAGTCATTTTCTCGGATCCGTGTGAAAGGGGATCGTTTTCAAACTCAAAGAAAAAACGCCACAGTTTTAAGCATAACGTTGTCGTGTAAACGTAACCGAAGACATTGTCCCTTCCTCATTCAATTGAATATGTGGCCCTTAGATGTAGGTGTTCAGTGTGGATTTTTACATTGATTTATCATTTAATGTAATTTAACAGACGCTTTTATAGCCTAGAAATCTAGACGCACCCTAGCGGGAGCAAATTTTATTTTGCAGCCAGTGTCGTCTAGCAACTCTCCGTTGGCTTGCGAGCTGGAAAAACCAAACTCTAGGCAGGCCAATCACATCGTGTATAGAGTCGGTGGGTGGGGCTTAACATAATGAAGGCAGAGTTGCCCGGTTCCGTGTGAATTCCCTGCTACTTGAAAACAAGGAAGATGCTGCTGGCGAAATCGAATCGGCTTTGGCCGCGACTTTGGAAGACTTGGAGTTAAGCTTTTCTTTGAGAAAAGAACAAAGAATGGCACTGAAGTCCGTCGCTCTGCATCACCTTCTTCGTTTGTTTCCTGGTTGGCAAAAAATGTGAGAAAAGCGTGTGTGTTGTGAGAAGGAGGATGTGGGTCAGTGAGGAATGTGGATTTCTGGCATTCCAGTGTGAGAGCGGGAGGGAGATCAGGACAGATGAGGAAGAGAGGAACACCTCCGGGTTAGGGCTGTAGGGTTTGTACCTCCAACTGCGACTCTCTCTGTTTGCTCTGTGATAAGGACACATGCGCTGGTGTGTGTTCATGCGTGTAGGGATGAAGAATGTTTATGCTCTCCTAAGGCTGCACGATAATGATTAAACTGATAATCACTATTATTTAGAAATTAGTTTTGTGATCAAAAATTAATCACTGTTGTACTCATTTGAAAAGAATAAAATATATACTGTATATATATAGGCTATTGCTTTGTATTTTGTCTTCACATTAGATATTTTATGAGAAGCGATTCAGTTGTAAATGAGGCAAACCACAGATTCAGATAGCTCCACAAATGCAAATTCATACAGACGGCCCGCAAAGAGCGATACTCGTGGTCTTTTCTTCCTTTTAGTCATTTTCATCTTTGAAATGGCTAAACACTGCACACAGACGGTGGCTATGTATTTTTCAACTGCTTTACACTATGAAAACTGGTCAAATTGAAAGAAACTTCTTTAAAAAACATGAAAAAGTTATAGCCCCCCTGTAGTCAATCATTGTATCCCTTAAAACTCATCTTTGATCACCAAAATTACAAATTTTGTCCTTTAAAAAAATCTTCTGCCTTAAAATATCTTGAATGTAACTCTACACCCTTGCCTCATTTAGTATACGCGGTTCTATGAATATGCAAATGAGCCCCGCCTCCACTCACTCACTCAGCTCAGAGATCCACTGGTTGACGATCACACGCTGATCTGATTGGTTACTAGGTAGTTTGTGAGAAACACCAGCAATTTCAAACCGTGTTTTTGAGACTGTCTTTGGTTCACTGCAGTTTTAAGGAGAAAATACTCCGCAATGCTGTCGACTTATGAATTTGAACATGGTTTGTCTTAAAGCATATTAAAAACACCACATAGACATATAAACAACATTAAAAGCTTGATTTTCGCCACAGGGGGACTTTAAGTTCCAAATATTAATTCCAATAATTCCAAATTATGTTACATTTTTACTTTGTATTGTAGCACAGAGTTTGCTCGGACTGAATTTATTCACCAACTATTATATAATATGGTCAAGATTCACAGATTTAGTATCATCATATTGCAGAGGAGACACACGCCCTTGTGAAGGAGCACAGACTGGCTGTATGACTCTTTCTTTCTAGCAAAATTTCACAAGGAACATTGCTAAACTCCAGCATACATGTTTGTTGGTGTTGTCAGATCATTTTTCGCATCACAGAGAGAGTGTGTTCATGGTTGACAAATCAACATGGTTGATTAAGTAAAACACTGGGCAGAAAATGTATCTTTTTTGAAAGAAAAGCCTTGTTTGGGGGATTTATTCTATTGACATCTGGTGACCGCAAGCAGGAAAGAAAGTGGAAGCTTGTTACTAATGCAAGATAACAGAAATGACACACACACACAAAAAAAACTTTTCAGGACAAATAATCAGCGGAGCAAATATCGCAACAATTATTTTTAATTAATTGAGAGGCAATTAAATATGATTAATGCTGTCCTGTGTCTAAATGTGTGTGTCTGTCTGTCAGAGTGTATGGGTTGCTCATCTTGCAATGTGTGTGTCTAAATGTCACTGCATGGGCTTTGTACGTCCTGCTAGCATTGTTCTCTTAATAGGTGTGTGTGTGTGTGTGTGTGTGTGTGTGTGTGTGTGTGTGTGTGTGTGTGTGTGTGTGTGTCTGTACCATTAACCATTTTCGAGACAGATTTGGGTAGGCCTATGTCCTCATTTGTAAAACCAATATAAAAATAAATTAAGCAAAGTTTTGTTAAAACTGTAAAATGAATTAAGTTTTCTGTCAGGGAAAGGGTGTGGGTACGGGTATTATTTATAACTAGATATGTGTGTATATATAAAAAAACAAAACAATAAAAGTCTGTGGAATGTCCCCATTTACATAGTAAAGAGTGTGTGTGTGTGTGTATATTTCACAGCGAGAGAGAAAGAGTGAGCAACCTTTTTCCCGCAATAAAAACAGGCCAAGCCTCTAGGCCTCTATTTTGACACCCACTTCCCTCGCTGCAAAATGTACTGCAGTGCAGTGGGGGTACATAAATGGTATATTTATGTACTATGAATATGATAGTGAATGATTACCATATTCAAATACCATGGTACTTGGTAAATGGTAAATGGACTGCATTTTATATAGCGCTTTCACAGACCCAATGGCCACCAAAGCGCTTTACATATTGCCTCACATTCACCCATGGCGGTGTCAGCCATGCAAAGCGCCATCCAGCTCACTGGGGTTAGGTGTCTTGCTCATGGACACCTCGACACTAGGTCAGGTGTCGAAGTGTCAAACTGGGGATTGAACCACCAACCTTCCTGTTTGTAGACAACCTACATGAACCACTGAGCCACTGCCGCCCCAAAGGTATTTCAAAGAATAACAATAACAATACTTATTAGAATACTATAGTTTTACCATGAGAAAAACGAGGCTATTGTATTACCATGTTACAAGTAAAAACAGATATTACTGTGGTCCATGCATCAAAAAAATGGCATTACCATGCTACCGTTTCCAGAAATCAAAGTAATACCTTTTTTTGTGTGATAACAACACTGAGTCCATCAGAAAATGTTCATATGTTTTCAGGCATGTGTAAAATGTAGAAAGTGAGTTTGACAGTTACCCAGTGAAACGGTTTGTCACATCACCCTCTACTGGTACCCAGTAACCTTCATGATTGTTCATATCAAGAGGCTGTGGCATAAATTGTGTTTTCGTGAAGGAGAGGTTATGTTCATGTGAAATCTGCATTAACTTTGCCTCATTACACCCTATTGTTGGCAAACATAAATGGCATCTGGATAGCTAGAATAACCAGAGGTGCTGCTGTACTGAAATATTAGCTCCATGAGTTGCTGTCTCAGCTGATATGGGGACACTCAAGGTCCTTCAGTTCTGACTCTGTTCATCTCACACATTTTCATCTGTATCCTCTTTGTGTCTCTGTCAGATGCAGCATCCTCTTCATCCCATCATGGAGCCGGCTGAGAAATAAGAGACTGCAGAGACAGCAGGTGAGTGCTGACAGACCACTACACAAGGACTCCATTGAAAGCTATTGCAGCAGGCGATCACAATATTCTTATTCAGGTAATAAAAATAAAAAACTTTACAAAAACTAAAAGTCTTGCTAAAAGTAGAAAGTATCATGGCTTTTATCACGGTATAAGGTATTATCACGATATTCTAATTGCACAAGAGAAAGGGATGGATCGAGGCGATGTAAAAAAAAAATCTTGCATCACAATAGGTGTAATTGTGATTGTCAAACATGTTGTCAGCTAAATAGAATTTTATTAGGTTTAGTGACAACATGTTACAATGTTTACATGGTACAATGACTGGAAGGCTACTGTTTGTATTATTGCTTAACACAATTTTCACAATTTCAGTTCAATTCTTGATTTAATTTCAATCTTGATTCAATATTGACTCTATTTGGATAAATATTAGGTAGGCTACAGTATGTTAATTTACATGTTAATTATAAGCATGTTAATTAACATGTTCATTTTTCTCAAGAAAAAATATCTCACATAATGCTGTAAACATACACAGAGCAGCTGGTATTATTAAAGGTTATAAATAACAAATTAAATATAATGCGGTTTTCATTATAATAACAATTATGTAATGACACAAGTAAAAATATAACAAATATGTAATATAGTGCACATAGTTAGCAAAATACTCCTCTCTATAGCTATTTTTTCTAGTCAACTAACGTGCTGTTCATTAACTGGCTTTTCTGAGGTAAATGTAACGTTCTGTGACATGATTCATGATTGTTCTCCTGCCGTTTTATTGACCTCTTTCCGTGGTTGAAAAACACTGATTGATTGATATTATGTATAAGGCATACATTTCGGTAAGTTGTACTGTATCTTTATATAAAAAGTAACAGATGATCGGTTTACTTGAACTGAGGCGCTACAGCGATCTGTCACGTCACATTTACAAGCAGCAAAATGGTATTTATTGTCAGAATTTCGTAATAAAATGGACAGAACCTGAGAGCTGATATTTTTGTCATATCAAAAGTAACCTGCTCTGTGTAGTTTGTCGATGTCAGTGTCCTCTTTGCTCCGCGATTTTTCTCTGCGTGAGAAAATGGATGTGTGGCGTGAGAGCATGTGAAAAGTGTCGATTGCGTGAGTCTCGAGTTGAATGCGTGAGAGTTGGCCCTGCTGTTAGAAGGCGGATAAATCGTCGGCAGCGTTCCTCCTTCCGCCATGCTTCTTCTCCATGTGAGGATTGTTTATTAGACTAGAGTGCGCACTGCGCGCATGAACACATTGCTTATAGGCTACATGTTGGGATTGTTTACATCAGAGTGCGCATGTGTTTTGCGCAGCATACGCAGTGTTTTCTTAAGTGGTTGATGGAAAATAAGCTAATGCGCGTTCTAAAAATCTAAATTCGGATCTATTATTTTTCACGGTATTTCGAAGTGCCCGCGATAACAATATCGTGCATATTCATTACTGCGATTTATCGCATTACCGAATACCGGCACATGTCTAATTGGGATTTTAAAAAACAATTAAATGCTCAAATGCCACTTTATTTGGATACATCCATTTCATTCAGGATTTCTTATGCCTTTTAAAATGCACATCAAAATAATTGGATGGAATCGCAACTGAGACTCAGAATGATATCTGAAGGGTCATGTGACACTGAAGACTGCTGAAAATTCAGCTTTGCTGAATTAAATTGTGAAAATATTTCACAGTATCACTGTTTTTACTGTATTTTTGATCAAATAAATGCAGGCTTGGTGAGAATTAAGGTGCTTTTTACACAACACCATTTTCAACTACAAACATAAAACTTTTTATGCGTTTTGGCCATTCATTTACACGACAACGGCGTGAACGGGTTTCAAAGTGCATGTTTTTGAAAGCGCTTTCCGTGTAAACAACAAAAACGCGTATCTCTGAAGACGATGATGTAATGCACATGTGTATTACGTGTTCAGTCTATAGTGTTTCATCGCTATCCGATGGCCTGGCAGAGGAATACAGCGATTTTAGTCGTTTTCGCGGGTCCGTGTGAATGGGGATCGTTTTGACAATGTATGCCAATATTGTCTGTATATTGTCAATGTCTGTACGCGGAAAACTCAAAGGAAAAACTTCTCAGTTTTAAGCATATCGTTGTCGTGTAAACGTACCCTAAGAGACTACTTTCAAAAACATAAAAAAATCTAAATATTTCCAAACTTTTGACTGGTAATGCATGTCCTGTTACCTTTCCTTACCCCACGAAGTAGCTGGATCCGCCACTCCCCCTTGTATCAGGACCTCAGGGTTTACAGACTAAGCACTGGCAGAAACCCCAGGAGGGTGATGTTCGGGGTATCGGAGTCCAACACCTCCTTTACCTGTGAGCGTGACTTCACTGCCTGAGACTTCTGAGTCAATGGGAAAGCAAGTTTTTTTGGCTAAACAACATCCTGCCAACTCCTAAAGGGCAAAGAGGAGGCGGGTGAAATAAAAGTGTAAAATGCCAGCACTCCACACCCTGTGGGATAAGCACCCCTTTCTCTTTCGTAGGATAAAACAAGAGAGTCTCAGCTGCTCAGTGGTCTAAACTAGACCCATTCAGATTATATACAGTTTCAATGGAGTAAAGTTCCTCCGATGTCACCCAAGGAGTTCAGTTCAAGAAGAGGGAAAAGTTTGCATAAGTAGACCAGAAAAAAAGTTGTTTGCGCAACTAGGTCGAGGGCTAAAGCACACAAGAATATAAAAACCAGCATGTCTCATTGCTTATTTGAAGCTTTTATATTAAGTTGTAGGTATTCAATCTTGCTGCTTGGGACCCAATGTCCTGTAGAGTTTAAGTGTCTACTTTGCATTATTTTTGGTTGTCAGTGGAGAGTGTTACTTCAGCAGTAACTGTACTAAAACTCCTATGGTCCTTGGAGAGTGGGACTGAATATGAGGTGCAAGTTTGCACAGTAAATTTGTAAGTACACACACAAAAAGACTCAAGGTTTTATCACGCCATTTCCACGAAAGCTATTCCCTAGGGGGCGTCATAGCTTGTTACATGGCATGGCTGCCTCAGACAGCATATCTGGAATATGGCAGTTGTTCATATCTCGTGGCGAGATACAGAAAGGATGTTAGAAAGAACATGTTTGGTTACTTGCGTAACTCTGATAACAGAAGTAAGGTGTCCTCCTCATAGATGGCACGGGCTAGAGATATGCTGAGAGTAAACTGAGGAAACTTAAGTTGTAGTTTTGTTCAGTTGTTGTTTTTGGAAAGTACCAAAGTGTTTTTTTACTTTGTTTTTTTCTATAACTTTTCAGAACTAAGACAAACAGTAACAAACGGAATGTGTCTTTTATTGAATTTTTAAATTCTGTATTTAATGTCTGACCATTTTGATCTTTTTGCTTGTGGGAGGAGATTATTCTTGCCAAAAATAAATGTATTGGACCGTATTTGTATGTGCTGCTGTTATTATACAAAGCTGTCAATTTACTGTATGTCTCATAACATCCCTATTAAATCATATTAGATATTGCAGTATATGCTGCTTGAATGGCGTTAATGTTGCACAATCTTAAAATTACTATTATTCGAATATTTACAGCAGTTCAAAGTTACAGACTGTTTTAAATGGGGTATATTTTAGTTCCCTTTTAAACACCTTTTAGTTAGTGGGTACGTGTGCTTGCATTTACATAGGATGTGGTTTTAATTTTAAGTGAGATAGACAGATAGCTGATTAACCCCTCAGCTGAGAGCTGTTTACTGTGGGGATGGTGGTGTCTTTCAAAATCTAACCAAAAAGGCAAGAACCAAGCCTTAAGTGCTTTTTCAGACTTTTGATTGTAGAACTAAAAAAGGGAAGCAGTGCTGGTCGATTACTTTGTATATTATTGCGTTGTGCAAAAGGTCATGTATGCACAGCAAAATGAAGGTCACAGTAATTGCAGGAACATACACAACTAACAAGTAATAAAAGGGGAAACTGGTTGAAATACTTTTTTTCTATAACAGTTTTATGTACTAATACATTTTATAAGTGAGTTAGTAAGTTGACTTTTTGAAACATGTTCCCACTGTGGCACTTTCAAAACATTGGTTTGAGTTCTGTTGACATAATATTGTTGATCATTACGTTAACCTAATATTAATATAACTCAAATTTATACATTAATGGACTTTTTGTAAAAATTAAGTTGTGGTAACTTGAATGACATTGTCGTGAACACTTTGGAAACTGGGCAGTGGATTTCTAGTTCTCAGCATCCTTTGCATGATAGGACTGAATAAGGTGAATAAATATTGACATTAAGTGTAATTTTATGTATTTTTTTTAGTGAAGCAAAAGACTTGTTAGTGTTTAATGCAGTTATGTTTGACATTTAAAAGTTTTTGTGGTTACCACTGTGCTGAAGAGTAGACAAAAAATATCTTACCTGTTTATTTAATTGCATGCTAAATTAGTTACATTTAGCACGTATTACACGGCTGTGGATTTCAACTGAAATAGATTCCAGGACTATAATGTAATTAGAGAAATGTGTCTTTTTTACTGAATGATCGGAGGAGGAACGTTTGGAACGACAGCAGCAATGTGGCGTGTTGTCAGAGTGCCATTAAAAATAGCTCCTGCTTCGTGGAATAAGAGGGAAAATTGCATGTGGTTTTCCCGTTTGCCTATGAGAGTGCGAAATGTATGGGTTTTTTTGTGAATGTGTGAAAAAAGACTTTCTGTGATCTTTGTTGAACCCACCAGTTTGTGTATGTGTGTGTGTGTTGGGGGGTGGGGTTGGGCTGTGGGAGTGTGCCCCACCATGCTTTTTTATTACAGAGGTCTTTTGTTCCTCTGTGGTAAAGAAACTAACGCAAGTGTATTCTCTCTCTCTCAAAGAAGCAATTCATTTTCACAACATGACAACATGCATCTGAGATAGAGGAAGTGTCACATAACTGATATTCTGCTTGATTTCCTACTCTTGACATGGTGAAATAACAGTCATTTACCACAGAAAAACTTGAGGTAAAGTTCTAGATGCATTGTGTTACTAATTCAGTAATGGCTTGGTGGTGGTGTCTGAAAGCATGTTTTAAAAATGGTGGGAATCATATTTTTTGCCAGGAATGTAATAACGGGTTCATGCACAGTGTTTTTTTTTTTTTTTTTTTTTTTTTTTTAATTAGTGGCCCAAGAACAAAATGGTGGTATTTGGTAATGTTTCATATTTTTATGTCCCCAGATTCCTTGACTCATTCTCTCAAGCTTAAGCTTTTGTTGTTGTTGTCAGCATATCAATATTTAGTTTTTCCAAGCATATCAATTAATATTTTTAAGGCACTTATTGTAAAATATATTTTAACCTATCAACATTACCCTACATTATTGTATGCATGTTATTTATGTCAGTACTGCTCACGCGACTGCACTGAATTAATGTACTTGTGGTGCATGAAAAGTACCAGGAATACTGGTAAAAGGATGAACAGTTTTAACTGATTAATAAGCTTGTAAGTGTATCTTTATATGATGAACGAAATAGATAATTTCCACTTGGACTCTGATAATAGCTTTCCGCTATATTGTTGGGCTTGTTTTTGTGCTGCTGTAAATAATTTTGCATAACTCTCTGGTATACTTGATGCTGATTGGTCTATTTCTGCATTCTGCGGTAAAATAATTGTATATTATAACTGACACAGATAATAGGCCATTGATTCAGGCAACTGGTTTTCTTTAACTGTGCTAGTTTCATGTGTTTCATATCACTTTGTGCCTTCTTTCTTCTCGCATAATAAAATAATTTCACAAATCAATCTTTCATGATAATGATCATCAATATATCATTCTTCTTCTGTGTTCTCCTCCCTTTTTTGCCCATCTTCACTCAAACACATACAAATTCTGCAGATCCACGTGATGATCATGTGCTGACCAGACCCCCGCATTAAGAACACACAGGGCCCTGGGGCCATAGCGAACCCAAGGGCCCCTTCATAGTAGCTGATCTTCGTGCCACAACGCTTTCTACCGCAGGAATAATTAGTATTTAAAATAATCATATCTTTAAAATCCTCCTCTAGTCAATCATTTTAAATAATCCCTTAAACTCATCTTTGATCACCAAAATTATTTATGACTTAAAGTAACTTGAATGTAACTCTACACCCTTGCCTCATTTAGTATATGCGGATCTATGAATATGCAAATGAGCCCCGCCTCCACTCACTCACTCAGCTCAGAGATCCACTGGTTGACGATCACACTTTGATCTGATTGGTTACAAGGTAGTTTGTGACGTCAGAAACACCAGCGATTTCAAACCGTGTTTTTGAGACTGTCTTTGGTTCACTGCAGTTTTAAGGAAAAAATATGTGATTAAATGATTAAATAAAGGACAGAAACAAATAATAATAGATATTTTTGACTTTACTGCAAATGTGTTAAACAATATTAATATTGCATTATATTGCAAGGCTCTTAATTATAGAATTATTTATGTATTATATTTTGCAGTTAATAGAACTGAATGTCCTGAAAAATGACCATAGTTCTTGCATAGAATCCAGAGTTTAACTGTAAGATCAAGACGGGCAAAAACCAAGCTCCTCAGTACCATGAATGTATGGTTTCTATAATAACAGCAACAATAATATTGATAATAAAAACTAAGATATTTGCAATGAAAAACATATTAAACCCTATAAAAAAAACTTGTTTGTCATTATATTACCCGAGATTTACCGTAATATAAGGCTAATAATAGTAACATGCAGTAAATACCATAATGTCATACAGCTTTAGTAACTGCATGGTCATTTTTATAGTGGTGGCGCTGTGTGTGTGAAAAGCTTGTAATTCAGGGTACCCGCGGGTCTTAAAAGCCTTGAAAAAGTCTTGAATTTGATCATCTCAAATTAAGGCCTTAAAAGCCTTGAATTTAGTATACAAAGTCTTGGATTTCGTTACAAAGGTCTTATTTAGTTTTTACCAAAAGTAAAGTAACTGCAGTTTGACTAAAAGTTGACAAAAAATGCTAAGACTTTTCGTCAACTACAACTATAAAAAACAGGATTACTCAAATGTGATTAAGACCAATAAGCATTTTCGTCTGAAGACTAAGACTAAATCAAAAATGGCTGCCAAAATTAACACTGGCCTACACACATGTACGCGCTACAATGCTGTTGTGTATGTATTAAATATGACTGATATATAATTCAATATATATTTAATTCAAGTAACCTCCTTGTACATAATTATTTTCTAGGGTTTAAAATGTTTACAGATTTGACATTTTCCCTTCATACTTCTGTCGGAATGGGTACGAAGTTGGCATTGAATTTCATTTGAAATGGTATTAAAAAGGTCTTAAAAAGCCTTGAATTTAAGTTGGAGGATCCTGGGGGTACCCTGTAATTACTGTTGTCTACAGTTAACCTTGACACTTGAGTGTACCTTTTTGAGTGATATTACCTTTCACTCAGTGTGTAATATAGCTGGCTGTGAATGTGAACGTCTGTAAAGTTGAAAATGCATGATAAATAAAGTTATTGTCTCTCAAAAGAAAGAATCGACTCTGAACCGCCTAAACAGGTCGTCAGGAACTCCAGTCTCACTTCCGTGACCTGCATACGTAACACAGTAACACATTTTCATAATGGCCGCCAATGGTTTTCATTGGCTTCCTGCGAACAATGTCTACTTTGACTCATACACAACACCCGCTACAGCGTTTGAGAGCATGTCGAGAAGACACTGTTTTCTGCTCTGCAAAAGCATAATCTCTTTGTAAACACTTTCAAAGGATGAGGATGTGAAGAGCCAGTGATTAAAATTATTACAGCGATACAACAGCAGTAAAACCTCTTGGCGATTACTTATCAAATCTCTGTGAGGACTAAATGGGATTTACAAAACGCTTATCCATTAAGGATGGGACAACATGGAGCAACTTTCTCCTTAGAATCACAAACTGTACTTACATACTTATGATTCATTATTGATGTATATATTTTCTACTGGGTGTTCAAAATATTTAGTTTTGTGTTTTATATTGTATAGGTGTCCGGCTAACTGGCTAACTCACGTTATTACTGTTATTACTTACTGAAATACTTCTGCTAATCAACTGGGCCACTATTACCTAAAACTGTGTCTATTAATACAGATTGTCTGTTGTTCTTACTACTTTGAGTGAAGATTAAGGATGGAGCAAGATTTGTTTTACAAACTTTAATGTTACATCAGTCATTCACGCTAGAGCTCGGCTATGCACTGTCATTGATACAGTTCCCAGATGTTCACCGCAATAAATTAGAAAGGAGGGATTTAGAGAGACTGAATCCTCGGACGAGTCGTTTGAGAATCATTGAAAAATGTGTTGATGTGTAGAGTATATTATCAGAAAAGGAAACTCTTTAATGGATGTTAACCTTTTGTAGGAGACCTCAAAAACAAAATTAGGAACCTTTCGAATAGCATAATTGGGGCACTTGCGCTGGTTCAGTAGAGCGGCGAGTTGGAGTCCGTCATCTCTGTGTGAGACGGTCCTGCGACTGCTGGATTAATGTGGTTAAATGAGGTAGCGGCTCCATCGTTTGGCGTTTGGTCTCTGTTTCCCAGGTGCTCTACTGTGTGGGGGTGTGGAGGGGTTTTGGCAATTGGCCCACCGGGAAAAGTTCAGGTGCTCCCGATGGCCAGTCAATCTACTCCCAAGCCAATCATGGGCCCCTTCCTAGCCCTATTGTTAATAATAAAGAACACTTTATGACTTTACAATTTGTTTACCAGCGGATACCATAATGGGAGTCTGATTAGTGCTTGCGAGAGATAGATATAGAGATAGAGAGAGCTCTAAATCCAATATCCTGCTGAGAACTTTTACAGCTTAATGACCCCCCACCCCCATCTCTGTCTTTCTCTTTCAGGCTTTCTCACGCTACTCTCTTTTTCTCACTCATTGTATCTGGCAAATGATTGCAGCAGTGTGTGTTTGGTGCCTTTACCATCCCTCACTCTCACTAAAATTGACAGTGACATTACATTCATTGATACAGTAGCCCATAAAAAGTATTTGGATGCTAAAGTCAGGGTAGAGTAGTCATTTCAAAAGTCAGGGAGGCAGACTGTTCAGTATAAGAACAGAAAAAATATTTTTACAGGTTTGTTTCTCCAATTTGTAGCAAATTGTCGAGGGCTGGAAAGGACAACATGTCAATGAGCTTTCAATAAAACTTGGCTGCCTATCCAATATTAAAGCAACAACAAAAAAAAGAATAACAAAAAGAAATTAGTTCTGGTCTCTTCCCTTTTGCCAAATAGGTAGGGAAACTTCAACACCCATAATGCACTGGGCATGGCCAGTGTGTTTCTATTGGATAAGCTTGACCAGAGTACTTGTGTAGGAAACACTTCCAAAGCAAACTTTCAAAAATCAGCAAACTTGCACTTTAAGTATTGCATTTCACATTTTTAGTCTTTAAATTATGAAACAATAGATGTACTATTAAAAAAGTCAAAGTGTTCATAAAAAAAAATATATATATATATATATAATGTTCATAAAACACTCTTTACCAAGTTATTTTAAAATGACAAGACCACACTTCAGGTCTACTGATGGATACAATTTGAATCCTCAAATTAACTAATCATGTGACATTTCTTTAGTAAGGATACAGGATCATGGGCTTTTCAATCCATCCAAATAAGATTAATCAGCGGAACTGTGACCATAGTTACGGCATCACTATCCGGAAATCTCCTGGAATCAGTGTTGCCCTTGTCTCTGTACGGGAATGAAGAGTCAGGGCTTTTTCAACGGGTTTGCTGCACATTCGGTCCCTTAGTCTTTTGTTGTATTTATACTGTTTCTTTGATCTGCTTTGTGTTCTGTGTGAAGGCTGGGTGTTAACAGTGACTTCTGCAGTATTTTTTTTAGCATTTGCGCGTGGCTGGGTCATAAGGTCTTCCGTTAGTCATGGTGCTTTTCAGAGAGACACACGTGTGTGTGTGTGTGTGTGTGTGTGTGTGTGTGTGTGTGTGTGTGTGTGTGTGTGTGTGTGTGTGTGGAGAGCTTCCTGTTTTGTTTGCGTTAAAATATTAATCAGTAGTAAAACATTATGCTCTTTACGGTTCCCTTTGTTTAATGTCTCTCATCCCTACAGATTAATATACAAAGTCCCATAACCACACTCTTTAAAACACAGGCAAATAAAGATAAAAGAATTCACAACATTCAATTACAATAGTAATGTTTTTTGGTAACACTTTTTTAGTGTCCTTGTTCATGTACTTACTATAGCAATAACAGTAAATTATGCATAGTTACATGTAACTAACCCTAAGCCAAATTCATAATCCTACCCTAACCCTAAAGTGAGTACATGTTGTTAATTAATATTACTCAGTACTTATTACACTGTAACGATGTGTAACGTTTTGGTCACATTTCATGTCTTTGTTCCTGTTTGATGTCTGTCATGTGATCCCCTGTCTAAGTCATGTGATCCTGCCATGTGTTCCCTTGTCTGATCATTAGTCGTGTGTATATTTAAGCCCTCATGTTTGCCATGTGTCTTGGTCAAGTCTTGCTGGACTGTAACCACGCGGCATGTTTTTGTTTCATCTTGTTTGTAAATTAACTGCACTTGGGTTCTCTACAAACTTGCCTCCAGTGGGATCTATTACAGAAAACTTGTACAAGACATGAAACATGACCAAAACGTTACACAATGACACCTTAAAATAAAGTGTAACCTGTTTTTTATTTATATATATATATATATATTATATAGAATTCTTTTGGATTAAATGTTTTTTTTTTTATATTGAATAAATTTATACCATATTAGTCAGAGTGGACTAACTTAAATTCTGAAAAACATTATTGATGGATGATTAATGAATATTAATGATATTTTAGGGTATTTTCCTTTAGGGTAAGGAAAAAAGATGAAGGATTAAAAAACTTTTTTTCTGTAATCCAAAGCTTTAATTATGTGTTCGTTATTATAAGTACAATTAGAATAGAGGCAATAACATTTTATTATATATGTTATATATTATCCCATGTCTCTTGTGTTTTGATTGTAAAATGTTATTTAAAAAAACAGTGAAACACACAGGATACTCAACTGTACTTTACTCAACTGTAATTTTCAATTAAACATTGTCTTTAATATTTAGCTGTATCAATTTTTAACGGTGTATTTGAAACAAAACAAATAGCAAAGTCTTTTTTCTTAAAGGTTGTAAAGGTTCAACCAAACCTTTAAAGGTAAACAAAACAAGAGCAGAGATGATTTAACTATATGGCTGCTAAAACTCAAAACAAAAACATTTTAAACTATGACTGATAAAACTTAAACATATGGCCTAAATAATATTTTATTCAAAAAGATGGATGAGTCTGTCTACGTGCTCGAGTGAGAGCCGAGTCTATCGTATGGAATAGAGCAGCGCCAAGCAGTCAGGCAAATCAGACGAATATAACATTTTACCATCACAATCACAAGAAATGCAAGGAAAGCAGAGCTGAGAAAACGACACAGCTAAAAATCACTGAAATGATAGCCAAAAACGTTCTGCCTATTAATTTTGTTGAAGGACAAGGATTTAAAGATTCCCAGTATAACGTCCCATCATGCAAAACTGTCACTGCAAGAAAAGATGCTCTGTACCAAAGGAAAGCTTCGACACTGACAGGTCAAAGACTATCACCTTTATTTATACAGCACTTTATACAATACAGATTGTTGCAAGGCAGCTTTACAATGATAACAGGAAAAATTATGGATTGTGGCTGTTGTTCAGCTGAAGTCAGGTCAGTGTTGAGAAATGCCACTACTTGTGGACCACACTGTAACGAATTAGCTCTAAGAAATATTGATAATCAATAATAACTTATGATTAATTATAAATATTTGGATCAGTTAATTGGATTAACTTCATGTGGCTAAATTAATATTACAATCAATTAATCAGTTCGTCCAACGAACTCTTTTGATTTATTAATTTATTCTAAGAAAAGGGTATCTTCCATGGCCATAGAAAAATAATTATTTCTTAGCATGTACAGCGCTTTGAGCATGTAACAAGATCAAGATCGTAAAAGAGACTGTCTGCAAGCAGTGAATCAGAACCAAATACATATTGTGCACAAGTTTTATTAACTAAATCACAAACATAATACATAAATGCATATATACATATATAGGTGACAGGGTGAGTGCATTTTTGCAGTGGGAACAATTCTTGAAGTTGTTGAAAATTGAAGTCGTTGATGGTTCCGTGAGTGTCAAATGTAAAAGTTGGTTCTCTCTCTCTCTCCATGAGCACATGGCTGGTTGGGTCAAGGACTGGGGCTAAGTTGGTGTCTAAGTTGGTGTTCACAGAGTCTGTACTTTAATACGTTGTGTTCTCTCTGTTAGGGTTGTCAAACGTATCGGTACTTCCAGGACCAGTCGGTACCTATGTTGCCAACTTAGCAAATCTAACTTCAGTAACTTTCCAAATGTGGCCAGTACTGTCCTGCTAGTGTGTGGCTTTATCCCTGCCGTCACACCTCTCTCTGCGTCTACCCTGTTCTGTGAGTGGCTACACACGCACACACACACACACACACACACACACACACACACAAATACACACATTCACACATACATTTGTTATCTTTTAGTAGAGCGCAGTTTTTATTCCCTTTGTCATAGTATGACTGAAATATGTTTAATTGCAATACCAAAAGATGTATGGCACACAGCTCACAAACAATATAAACAAGATAACATTATCATAATAAAATTATGATAACCATTAAATGTCAAAACGGCAGCCTAATGGCTATGTCGAAATATGAAATATGATTGATTCACTGAGACATGCAGATTTGTTGAATCAAACTGTTGTTGTCTGGTAACTTTATAAGTGTTTTTAAAACGTCTCTTAGGGGTTGTTTGCTATAAATCGGACTGAACTGGTTAAAGTTAAGATACATATATCTGCAGTCGAGTGACTTTACGCAAAGCTCCTTTACACATTCAAGATTTTTTGTAAACAATTTTATGTTATCTGAATCAGCGAATAGCGATCCTGCTATTTAACAGTTTCTCAGGAGCTCTGTTATGTAAGCTCTCGAATTAAATATGAAATATGTTAGTTTTTATTGACTGAAATACTGAGGTTTACCTAATTGATGATCAAATATCCCAAAATATATATGAGGTCTGTATGAGGAAATGGGCTACAAGAATTATTATTTCACATTGATACTAAACGCAACCCATAGGTGTAGTTCAAATTAATGGGACAGTCTTATGTATTTATTTATTATTTAAATTATAATTTTTCATTACCATTATTTAATTTATATTATATGTTCCTGTTTGGATGCTGATTGCTGTATTCAAGCGTTTTCACAGATAAAAACACACGTTTAGTCCTCCTGTTCTCCTGCTTGATCTCTGGCTCTTTGAGAGTGCTGGAAAGCTTAATGTGAACTTGATCACAGTCCAACAAAGCACTAGTTCATAAAATGCTCTCTTAAAGGAAAAACTAACGTGAAGGGTTAAACCTCAGAGCACAGTAGCTCTTAAGAAAGGGTGGCGTCAGCAGTGAGACGTCAGAGGTCTGAGAACGTCAGTGATATTGAGCTGCGGTTGGACTTGCTGAAGCTCTTGATGTGAACTGTAATGGATGTGGTGAACTGTGGCCCCTCTAAAAGCAGACAAAGTGCACTTACACAGCTTTGACACAGCAATTAGCTCTTGTTGTTTTGGGTTTGCGTATATCTAAATAAACAATAGTGTGCTTGTATGTGAAAATATGTGTTCACAGTTTGAAATGCCACATCCTCTCTCCCCTAATGTGGGTATGTCTTTGTAAAGCTTGCCCACCAGTGTGTGTGGAAGCAAGCCGTGAACCACATCCCCCTCCTCAGACCCCGTTGTCTCATCGATTGACATTGTGTGACTGAGTTTCCACACCTGTCTGGTGTCTGTTTGATGAAGTCCTGCTTATGAGCTTTTGAGTTTGTTTGTAAGGTTAGAACGGAGATGAGCAGCATCATGTGGTTCACTGACTCATTGTTGTGCTCTTCAGGGAAAATACTGGCTGAAAATAGCACAAGGGGGGTATTTTTGAATTGAGACTATTGAACAATGTAGTTTTGTTTTTGTTTTTCATTTTCAAAATATAGTTCATCCAAAAATGAAAATTCATATTTCACTGCCATTCTAAACCCATAAGACTTACATTCATCTTCGAACACAAAATGAATCTAATATTCTCCCATTACCATGCAAGCATATTCTTCTAAAATAATTCTGTATTTTCAGCTTCAGAATCATGAATATTTTTATTCTGGTGTCACTATTGTCCCGTGCTTTGCGTTTCAATGTAACACAAATTTAGCATTTTAATCAACAGTAATAATGTTGTTAACCTTTTACTATATGTCTGAGATGGAGTATCGGAATAATATCTTATCGTGAGTTTGGTATCGTGATATGTATCGAATCTGACATGGGGGTTTCGTAACACCCCTAATAAAGACTTTGTAAAACTAATCTAAATGAATTGAGCAGTTTATTTAATTTAGGCTCTTATTCTCTTAAATATTCTCAATAAACATTGATCAACGCACATCCATAGAGCAAGCATGGTTGAGCTTCTGTTTACCATATTTGAAGTGCTCTGTGTTCACATTGATCACATTTCTATTTTTTCTCGCATGCAAAAATGTGAGTTGTTTTATGTAAGTGTTTGCTTAGGCATTACTATTACTATTTTTCAGTCATGTGACTGGTGTGGAGACATGTAGGGCAAAACATCCATAGAACTGCATCACAGTCAATTTCCCATCTGTTTCAAGCCACAATATTTAGATCGCCTCTCAAAAGAAGAAAAACAATTGTATGTTGACAAAATGCACATTTTGGGCACTTGCGATCCATATGCAGCACATGCTGCAGTATTTCAATCACTAAAATGCTCAACGTGAAAAACACTTAAAGTGCCTTAATGTGCTAAAACAGTGGTACCATTAAAAGATCAAATTCAGTATGAACTTATTGATGATGTATAAAGGTAAGCAGATGATCCAGAATACAAACGCAAAACGCTAAATGTATGTGGCAAATAATTAAAAACGTTTTCAATGGAACACTTTAGAGAAACTGTTCGTTGCATTTATATTCTGGGTGCTTGCCTGTACATAACATATGCATCAGCAATAAGGTTTACATTGAATTTTGGTCTTTTAATATCACTGTCGTACTATATTAGTCCACAATACAAACCTGGTAAAAAATAACTGGCAGCCAATAGAGGAAAGACCTGTTCCTATAAGGGTGTGACATCACATGAAAACTGATTATGATTAGCTCATATTTGAGCAAGCCCCTCAAAATGACACCACAAATTGTTGAGGAGAGGTGTGTTTTTACTTTTCTAAATAATTTCTAAATGGGTCTGACAGGCGAGACCCAAGCCATTTCTAGCAACCAAGAACACCTCAACACTGCTTAGGAATGTTTTGGCCATCTCTCATAAAACTCTAGCATAGCGTGTCCAATCCTGCTCCTGGAGGGGCAAATGTAGCTCCAACACACTTGCCTAGTAGTTTCTAGTGCTGTGGATGAAATCGCTCTTATATAGTGCACTATGTGAGGGGACAGTTATTAGTAGTGCTGTCCGAAACGATGGTGAACATTATCGATTTCACTTGTTCAATACTACTCCACTGAGCCTGTCACTGACTTCAGCTTCTCATCACATCTTCTGACCAATCAAATGCTCTAGAATCTATGCTATCCCCTATGCTATAAAGACCACCTGGCCAAAGCGACCGTTGATGCGCCACGGAGCAATATGGGTTGGAGACGTGTGTTCGGCTGCTCAAACGCTCGAGTTTTATCCTGTTTTCCACCTGTACGTTGGTTAAGAAGGAAATGACTAGAATTTATTCACAACTCTACTATTGAGTCCAGCGTATCATCAGCGTTTAGATTCGCTTCCATGTCGCTGTCCAGTACATCTTGCAGTCTGTGAGGGAAACTAAACGCTACTGGCTATGTGAAAAGGGGGAGGGGCCATTCAATATGTCCCTCCTCAGCTTCCTGTTTCTGTGGAAATTACGTCAACGCATCCAACAAAGCTGCGCAATCCAAGGCACTTCAGTGGGACTATAAATAACGGGCCAGTGCGATGCCAAAATCAGACTCCGCGCCAGATTATGACCCCCCCTGCTTCTCACTTCCACACAGAAAAATGAGACCACAGTGCATACATTTCTTTACGCACTTAAGTTAACCTCATTTCAATGGAAAAAGCCTTTTACTTTCATCTTTTTACTTTACCATTGTGTTTTATTTTACGGCTAACCTTTGTTTGTTTTGATTTTTGTTGAGGTTCCCATGGTTTGGCTCCAGCGCGCTCTCTGCCATGCCTCCCGCCAAGACAGATCAGCTGGACTTGTGGGCGGAGTCAGGGCTGGATGGAGACGACCAGGTGGTGGTGGACTTCCTGTTGCCCACTGGAATCTACATCCAGATGGAGGTTCCTCGGGAGAGCACCATCCAACACATCAAACTGGTGCGTATGTTTCTTTACAAGCAGATTCTCTCTTTCAGAGTCTGGACGAACACTTCAGGTGTGAAAACTGGGCTTCAAATAACGATTAAAGATATTTTAGCAAACACAAAGCAGCCCCTGGCAACCACCCAAAACAATCAATAATTCTGGTGGAGTTGTCCATGTCTTCTGAAAATGCCCCTTCTGAAAATGTAATTTTTACCTTTTAGATTCTAGTTTAACCATTACCAGGAAAGAATGCAAGGGCACTTTAGATGTTTATAGCAGAGCACTTCAGCTTCAGTCCTGAGAGGCCAGTGTCCTGCTTAGTTCAGACAAAGGTCCTCTAAAGCCCTATTCGGACGGTAATTGTTTGGGGTCGTAAGGTATTTTCAACATTTAAAGGGGTTAGTCTGTGATTTTTATTGCCGTCCGAATCCAGAATGTCAGTGTTTTTCTCCCACCACCCGCGTAAAAATCCCTGGCCGAATTACCTACTGTTTTTTGACCAACACCAAGGTCGTGTTGTGATTTAATTGCCGTTCGAATCCACGTCTCTGTGTGTATAAGAGGAGATCACTTCAAAATGCATTGTTTAAATCCTTTTGATCACTGCAGAGCACCGTAAGCGTGATAACTGTTGCGCTTCACTGTAATTTGCATGCATTTTAAAGATGTACACTTTTATTTCATCCCCGTTCCACCTCAGAGAACAAAAAGAGAAAGAGAAAAAAATATGTAAACATTTGAAATGGGCCATTATTGTGGCAGCAATATATGATACAATTTTAAAATATGGAGGCTTTTTGTAATGTTCTATTATTGTGTACACAACATTAAAAATACAAACCGAGCAGCTTTATTTGTTATCTCATGTAAGTAAGATACTGCATTAACTTCATCCTTTTGAGATAAAATGCAAGACATGGAAACCGCATACGCGCATCTAGCTCCCTATTTAAAAACAAATGTATTTAAATAATTAAATCATTAATAGAACATTATTTTCCTATTATTAAATTAAATATGAATTTATTTGTATTATTCCAAGCATATGAGATTTTTTTTACAGCAGACAAACATGTGACTGACCACTTGAGCAGCGGGTTCGTGGGATTACAGCTCCTCCACCGTCAGTAAATCAGAATGCATGAGTTTATCACTGAAGTGCCATGCAAAATCATTGTGTCGGCAGCCATCTTTGAAACTGGCAGCTATTTCAGTCATGCACTCCTATCTGAATGGGAAAACATCAAATTCTCCTAAGCTGTTCACCAAACTTACGATTAAATTTCCTATTTCAAATCACCAATGAAATTTGGACAATAATTGTCTCATAAATGTTGTTTCTAACTCAAATTATGACAAAAAACTGCAATTGTTCCTGCATTTTGAAGTGCGCATTTGATGGGCACTTTACCATCCCATGAGGCCATGGGAGAGGATTTATGAATGACAGTGAAGCGACACAGTTGACGATGTAGGTCACAGTAACAACATGGTAGATGTAGTACGTCTGAATTTCATTTGTACTACACTAGGGTTTGGAATCTAAACAATTCTGGAATCAAATCAAAAACTTGAGGTTAAGAATCAGATACTTGTTATCAAATTAAAATGTCGATTCCTCTTATCGATTCCTTTGTGAGTATTTTAATATATGACTTTAAACCATTCAAGTGCGGTATGACTCGCGTGCTGTATTCAGAGCTGCAAGCGTGTAACTATAGTATTATAGTTACAAGTCTTAAAGTATTCCCGCTGCCGTCTCTATTTACTAATCAAACAACAAAAGAAAGAAAATTAACTCGTTCTTGACTGAATAACGTTAACAAAGTATATTTGTAATGTATATTTTATTTATAAAGTACAGTGTTATTTACATTTGATTACAGTTTCTGTACCTGAATGCCTGAGAATCTTAAAACACTGTTTATTTCGATCGTATATTTGTTCAGTTGTTTCTTTTGTTGTGATTGCTAATTTTTTATTTGTTCTTTTTTTAATCACTGAGTGTTTACTTGTCTTTAATGCTTGACATTTATTAGTTTGGCTAGTTGTTTTTGTATTTTTTTAAACCACAGACTCCTTGCGTAAGTGTTCTTTAGCTTGTTGATTTTTGCTCATTATATTCAGCTACAATTAAATGTTTTGCAAAATGTGTGAACGACTAAATATGAACGATATCTAAGTTTTTTTTTTTTTTTTTTTACCTTATTGGAATCAAAATTAGGAATCGATAAGAATCGGAATCGTATTCAAACGGTAACCAACCCTATACTACACACATTCATGCTATATAGAATGTACTTTTTTAACGGTTCCGAAGTAAATTAAAATGTAGTGCCTAGTCCAACAGTATGTGATTTCGGATGCTGCGATGGTGTTCAGAATTACTTGCAAATCAGAGACGGGTGTGTTTAATTAGAGTTGGAACTAAAGTCTGCAAGACAACAGCCGTCCAGCACTGGAGTTGAAGAGCCCTGGTGTATAATATAGGTAGAATTGTGAAATTGTATTTACTATGCAGTTTTGATTGTATCATTTACTCTCATCATCCTGTTTTTGTGTTTGTGTAGCTGTTATGGAAGGAGGCGCAGACATACCCTCTCTTCGCATTGCTGGGGGAGATGGAGGGTCACATGTTCGAGTGTGTGAACCAGGCAGCAGTTCACGAGGAGCTGGAGGATGAGACCAGGCGACTATGCGACGTGCGACCGTTCCTGCCTGTCCTCAAACTGATCACACGCAACTGTGGACGTGCAGAGCGCCTACTAGACTCTAAGATTGGAGTCCTCATTGGCAAAGGTGACACATATGCACTTAATCACATGTGTATTGAGAGCTATACTTTTAGCTAATATCCATTAGATTTGGATTTTTCAGTGACCCTTTCTATTTGTTACCCCAGTGGGCAACAACAAGGAAATGTCTTTTTTTGTATTATGAGAGGATCACTGAATTATTCAACTCAACCAACTTGGTCAAAAACTGTGATTAATTCAGGAATAAACTATCATTAAATCTTGCTCAGAGGCATGCAACAGTTGTTTTTTGGAAAAAATTTGTTTGCAAAAATAGACCAAGCAACTAGCAATATTGTGTCTTAAATGCACATTACTTCATATTAACTTTATTAACTGATATTTAAAAAAAATCACACTCAAAATTGAGCTGTCAAAATATCAGGACTGTGTGATGACCTATGGCACAACAACTTGAAACAACAACACTCTTGCTTTTGTCTTACAGATGTAAAAAAAAAAATGTGTTAATACCTCAAATTTTTTATTTTATATTTAGGGTTTCTTATGTACAACATGTAATATACATATATCAATGTGCTTTGTTTTAAAAAATATTGGCAATAAAAATGAAAACACTAGAGTCGGGCGTTGTTTGAATTGCACTAGTAGTATAATCAGTATTTAAAGGGAGACATCAAATTTGCCTTGATGTTTTGACAAATAAGAGCTCTTTGTACCATTAAAACATCCTAAAGGGTTCATAGCTTAAAAAGTCCTGCTCATTATAAACAAAGCATTTATTTAATCAAGCCCCCAAAAAACGGCTCATTTTGATATTGAAATCTGTGATGTCACACTGGCAAATAAATGTAGACGTAGACGGATACTCATACATCATCGGACCATAGGCCCCGCCCACTGGCGTTTAGTCGTTTAACGGCTGACATTTGGCCTGAATTGAATATGAGCGTCACGTCTAAAGCAAACAGAAGCCATTATAATCAGTGATGCTATCTACACTGGATACAGTTTACAGATGTGTGTTCAGTTTCTGATGTATCCAAACTTCGAGTCTGTCGACAACAGGACAAATGAAGAGTGAAAGAACCTTCGCTTCCATGCCAGTTTAATCAGTTCGTTTGCATCTCTGTACAGACTTCAGAAGGATCCTAGTATTGGAAACAAGTGGATGGTTTAGTTTAATGATCCTGGATCACGTCTTGCTATTGCAGTGATATAGAGTCGGTGATATTGTTTCCTATGCAGTGATGTTAGCCAATCATAACAGTGGAGTTGACTGACAAGCCTTAAAGGAGCCGCCCCTTAAAGACAGATTGTTTCTGACAGAGTGAAGGTTGAAAATAAGTTTTTCCACATTAATATTTGGGGGGGGGGGGTGCAAAAAACTTTATTAACATCATAAATTAATCTGAAGGAACACATTAAAAAAATACAAAATCCATGTCATGATGCCTTTAATAATTAATGATCAATGATTATACATTTCTGAGTGTATTATAAACTTGAGGTGAACTGAAATAACCGACACATGTTTTTCTCAATGATCACATTTTCTTTCACACATGTATGAAGTTTGTAATGTGTATCTGTTAATCTTTGGCACACACTTTTGGTCGCAGCAATTGTGCATGAGACTCAGCAGAGACAGATTTGAAAGTGATGCTGATTGTCTGTTTATGTGTATGTACGTATTAATTATAATAAGACTGTGATGAGATGCCAGGCACAGGCTTACGCACTCACACACTCTACTTCCCTTACTCATTCACTGGCTCTGAAACAAACAAACAAACAAAAACACACACACACACACAATATGGGCAATCTCTCTTAGTGGAGAGGATCAAATGAATTTTTAATGCTCTTTAAATGTCATCATGTGTGTTATCTGGAAGCCATTTGAAACCTTTTCCTCAGAGCTCCGTCTCGTGGCAAAACACACTGATGTCATTCAACGGGAACAGGCGCTCATTAAAGGAATAGTTCAGTCAATAATGAAAATTGTCATAATTTAAACTTATTTAATTTTGCAGATCCAAATAAAAATTTTCAGTTAAACAAAAAAGGATAAATCTTGTATTTTTTCAATGAAAACATATTAGTCCACACACCTAGGCCCGGTTTCAGACAGGGCTTAGATTAAGCCAGGATTAGGCCAAAGTTCAATTAGGCTTTCATAAACATGCCTTATCTTAATACAAAACAATGGCACTGACATATTTTAAGATATATCTGTGCAAGTTACATTCAGTTAAAACAGCTCAAACATGCACTTTAGTCTGAGACTAGCTTAAGCCTTGTCTGTGAAACCGGACACTAGTGTTCAATACACACAAACCTGGCCATTGCATAGCTTCACATCTCACAACACACACTGTTAACGGTTTCTTTGACTCATCACACATTGTTTTTACTCTTTTATAAATCTTAAAAAAGGCTTGATTTTGGACCAGTGTTAAAGTGTGCATGTTTTTGAAGCAGACATTCACAGCATCATATATGCATATGCATAAATGTTAAAACAACATTGTATCTGTGACGGAGTGATTCACACTCGGCAGAGTTCACATGAATTTAATTCAGATTCTGTTATTCATTGCATGAACACATTGTCTGACGTGGTTGTTGTTGAAATTGTAAGAGTGTAAAGTCACTGAACGTTATGCCACATGGCACAGGTCTTCACGAGTTGGACGCCCTGCAAGACCAGGAAGTGAAGGACTTTCGTTCCAAAATGAAGCGAATCAGCGAAGAGAAAATGCACCAAATGCAGATGATGTCATGGGGGGAGTGGCTTCGGATCTGTTACTCCCCTCAGCTGGAGACAGGGTTATTGGAGAATTTGATTGACAAGCATGAGGGCGTAATCAAAATTACCATGCACTACGACCAGTCACAGGTGTGTGGTGTTATTTCAGTACATGGTATGTTGCATATATCTCTACCATGAAACGAATGATCAGTCTTATCCTTGTATTTCTTTCTCTCTGTGTAGGACACAGCTAGCCTGAAAGTGTCATTGCATTGTTCAGTATCTGAACTAATGGACCAGGCTCTCAAGAAATGGCAGACAACTCATGGCCCAGAGGAAGACATTGGTTCCCGGAGTGATTATGTGCTGCGTGTCAGCGGCAAACTGGAGTTCCTGTTTGAAGATCACCCTCTTAATCAGTACAAAGTAAGATTCAATGGCAGAAATTACTTTGGGGGGTCAAACTGTATTTTCCCAGGTTCACCGTTGTTATAATGGCAAAGTACAGTACAGCACATTACACATCGTTTTTAGAGCAATGTGCTGTTTAAAATCTATTTTGCTGCTCTAAAAGCATTTCTTCATTCATTTGATGATTTTGATAATTCAGTTGATAGTTCATCATCATGCAATTTCAAACCTCTATGATTTGTATGACCCCCAACACACACACACACACACACACACACACACAATATATATATATATATATATATATAAATATATATATATATATATATATATATATATATATATATATATATATATATATATATAATATATATATACATGCCTTCATAATTCAAATCGCTAAATAAACATACTAAACAATTATTTGTTTGAATGTAAAAATTATGTTTAGGGGTAGGGTACACACACGTGTTTGACCCACTGATCTATATAAATGACGTTTAGTGGTTTGACCACATAATCTTTAAACCAAAGATTAACATGCCTTAACAAAATTAATGGGGTCAATACAGTGATGCAGGTATGACGTTTATTTTAGGCTAAAATGCGGAAACGAGTTAGCATTTTAGCACTTCCGGCTCCATCGTCCCAAAGTCAATGGGTTTTTTTTTATTGAGGTTTTGGTTAAATGGCTAAAATAAGGTCTGTGGTGAACACAAACTCAAGACACTTTCACGTTTTATTCTATGACATAAAATATATCAGTATTACACCACTCGTGATTTTTTTTAAGCTGTTACGTGTCTTGAAAAAGGGGGTTGCTAACATGTGGCTGAATGGGACTAAAGTGGCTGTTGAGGAGATTAAACGTCATCACACTGAAAAGGTAAACTCTGAAATAAGGTCTGAGGTGAAGACAAGCTCAAGACACTTTCACGTTTTATTCTACGAGGGATTTTTTTTAAAGCTGTTCTATGTCTTGAAAGAGGCAGTTGCTAAAAAGTGTCTGAATGGGACTAAAGAGGCTGTCGTGAAGCCTCTCAGGTAAACTCAGTCCGCTTACAAACTATTCTAACCCAAACGTTGTGGGTAAATGTTTTTAGATAAAAACGGAGAAAAAAAGAGTTGTTGGAGGCTCAGTGATTGTGACGTTGAAGTCGTGGGACCGTGGTGTAGTTCGTTTTTAGCTTACCTCTAGCTTTTCACTACTGGCGACTGCATTTAGGCTTAAAAATTCATAACATTTGTGTTCATCTGTGATAATTATCTTGATGGACAAAACGTGCAAATCTCGTAGATTTGTTGAGCACAGAGCTTGGTGTGATGTGAACCGCCGGGTGGCCAAAGTGACGTCAAACCTGCACCACTCTATAGTCCAAGTGACAAGTGTGCTATTCTCCAAGCCTTCTGGAGCTATAAATGAAAAATCATTAAATATTTGGCTAATCACTGAAAATATTGCTCAAAAATATTTGTGTGAACTTTATTACTTTACATAAAGTGAAGCTTTTAAAACATTGTAAGTAATCACAAGTAATGATTATTATTAAAATGACTTGGGTTCTGGGATTGGGTTCTCCATTTGGACCTGAATTATTCTACCTGTTGTTTAATTTATTTGTGCTTTTGTGCTCACATTTAAAATTCACCATGCATCAAATGAACACAGTGAGCTTCAGTGTAGATTAGCCTTTTTACTATGCAAAAACTTCCTGAGAATGAGATGTACAGTAACACCCCGGTTGTTTTTCCGATAAACAATTAAAAAGCATGTCGCCAGTGAAATGTGTTTAACTGGTAGGTAATGTTCAGACATCAAACAAAGTGTGTGTGCTTTAATTTAAATTTTGTGTGCATAATAGTTCAGTTCCATCATGAGCCTGAAGCCAGTCAGGTGAGTCCATTAAAGATCATAAGTGCCATGTTGTTCCAGGAAATGCATAAAAACTCAAACCATGCAGACACAGTTATGAGAAATCATTTTACAACTTAAAAAAAAGTAGCAGTATTATTTCGGCCAAGTCACATTTATCTATAAAGCGAGTTTTACAATACAGATTGTTTCAAAGCAGCTTTACAGAGATAACAGGAAAATAATGCAACAACGTTTGTTTCTGCTGTACAGCAGATCTAGAAGAAAATAGCGTCATAGTCCAGCTTAAGTTAGTTCAGTGATGGTTCATTTTTGTCGTAAAAAAGTTATTAATTTAGTTCATTTTTAAATATATATATAGCCGCTCTGGAGAAAATCATGATGTCATGTTCAGTTCTCATATAATGGTGTCAATGCAGATCAATATTATTGTTGAATATTAACATGGTAGTATCATGGAATTCTTTCAGGTACTTGGTGCCTCAGTATGATAGAAGTATGATCTATATTTTCTGTATGAAAACACTAATCTAAATGTTTGTTTGTTTGTGTGTGTGTGTATGTGTGTAGTACATTAGGGCTTGTTTGTTGGCAAATGAGAACCCTCATCTGACAATGGTTCACTGTAGCGTTGTGAAGGCCATGTTTGAGAAGGAGATCAGCACCATTGGATCAGTGCTTGCTCGGAAGTGTTCGAACCCTCCTCTACCACTGCCTCCGAAGAAGAGACATCCGACGGTAAGGACACTGAGTGTCTGTGTGTCCTGCACTTCTGTAATCAAAGGTTGTCTTCATTTGTGGCAGCACCAAACAGCACCGCAAAAATATTAGTATTTTTTAAACGTGTTTCCCATTTCCTATTGCATCTCCACCTCGCATCTCATCTGCCGTTGTTCAAACAAACAGGCAGTGCCACCCCAAACTCACGCCAATGTTTGAGCAGAAGTTGACAAGTTGGACTGCTCAAACAAACAGAGCATTGTTTCGGAAGCGCCATAGGGTCACAGTGTTTACATGCATTTATCTCAGCAGGTGTCGTGTAAATGCATGTGCATACAGACAGAGAAGGAAAAATAAAAAAAATCAAACTTGGTGTTTTTTTGTCGTTGTTTCTCTTCTTGCTGTGCAGCTTCTTTACAGTGTTGTGATACTTGTTTGTGTGTTTTAGCTGCCGTGTTGACGAGTAGTGTTTTGTGTCTGACAGATATATCATATAAATCGTGGTCATGTGTAGCGTCCAGTGTACATTATATTTTGTTTCCTTCACACCCAGTTTTTGGTCAGTGAGTTTCAAAAATGTGTTCCAGGAAGTGAGTCAGGCATGTGTGTTAGCACTGATCATGTGAGTTATTTTGCAGATGTCAGAGTGCTGACCATGTCAAAACTGCTGCTGTTAAACCAAAACCCCTAAGGAAATGTATATGTGCATTTGTGTGAGTGTGTATGTTCGCTTGAATTTGTGTCTATGAGGTCACGTCAAATGTAAAGCAAATTGGTCTTTAAATCTTTAACTACTATGTAGTTTTGTAGTCAAGGTTACCTGAGCCAAGGATCAAGACAAGACTAGTTAGACCAGACTAACACTCGTCAAATTCATCTGAAAGATCCACATTTACTGCCTGAGAAATGTCTTATCTATTTAATAAATAAATAAGACACTATAAAGCTGTTATTAATCAAATGAAATCACTAACAGCAAATTCCATCTTTGCACTGCAGATGTAGCACAGAATTTGCATCTAAATCAGTACAATTACAACTGCATAAATAATGTTGAGATTAATGTTTAAAACATACAATTTTGAATATAAAAATATGATGGAAAGATAAAATGGTACTTTTAAATATGAAACCAAAACCAGTAGGTTGCAGCTGGTCATTTAATGAATGAGTCACAGAATCATTTATTAAACCTATTCGTTCAAAGCTGCTGATCCATTCAGTAATGAAACACCGTGGTGTGTTGCTTGGAAACGCACAACAATAGGATTCATTTGAAATGATTTTTGTTGCTGAAATAAAGAAGAAAACTTGTTCAAAATTGTGTCTACAATGTGAGTCACTTAAAGGTAGAGTCGGCAATTCCGGAGAGGCTAACAATATCAAGTTAGCTTTGAAAGCATGAGATCCTCCAAAACACATGAACGCGCCAGATCAGAGTCTGCAAAGCGTCAAGAGAGGCGGCATTGAATTACCTCATGTCTCTAAGCATGGGTTGACGTCTCTAAGTTACAGTAATCACGACTTGGCTTGAACGCAGCATAAGCTTGTTGTTTTGGTTCAAGAGGAACTGTAAAAGGACAAACTGCTGTTTGTTTGTAAAACTCTGTGTCTGTCTACAGCTCTGCATAGCTAACGGGCAATTAGGCCATCCTATTATTGCATTCGGACCTAATTCACTGATTGGACGAACTTTTTTTTTTTTTTTTTCATAACTTTTATATTATATATACATATAATATATTTAGACCACTTTTATTATTGATTGCTGTCAGGAGTTTCAACCAGTATATCAAAGTATTTATAAAAAAATTGCCTACCTACCTTTAATATTAACTACTTACATCAAGTCACAGTAATGATGTAAACAAATAAATCAGACAATGCACTGGCAATTTACTGATAGCCCGATGTTGATCTTGAGTGGTCTTGTGCTCTTAGTCTGGAACTAAACCGAGACCTTCAAAAAAGGGTCTCAGGATGGGACTCAAGTACTACAACACTACTACTATGTATTAACCTACCCTTAAAATGACCTTACTTTAAATTTCCTTTCACTTAACCCACCCTTAAACTTACCCATACTACCAAACCTGTATCTTACATTTCTTGTATCCCTCTTCAATAGCAGTAAGTGTGTTTTGTTTTGTGATACAACATGTATTAACAGCACTCCAATACAACAGTTCAGCATTTAACACAATAAATACATAGTACCTAACAATTGTTTTGGATGCAAGTACACAGTAGTTAAAGACAGCTAATATAAAATGTGGCTGCAAATTATATAGTGATTTAAACTTAAGCCACACTTAATGTCTAAATGTCATCGTATTAGACAAAATAAATATCAAACCAAGAACCGTATGCAAAGAAATAGTGCAAGAGTGAACTTTTAAAAATGGAGCCATTTTAGAGGGTGTCAGGTCAGCAAGTTCATACAAGTGTCCCAGGAGAGAAACCACATATATAGTTCATCACATTAACTGTGGTTGCGTTCCATTGGCGTTTGACTACCAAAACATGTCCGACATTTTAATGTTAAAACCTATTTGAGGCAATTAATTGTGTAAAATGTTTTGCCTGAAAAAATTGAAATTAATGCTACTTGGTTTCATATTTTGTTACCCAATACACTTGTAATACAGTAGGTATATGTAACCATCATTTTCATAATTTATTGTCATAATTTACTTACATTCAACTTTTATCTTTCTCTCTCCGCAGCAGTTACATACGTGTGTTTGGAAGGTCCATTCTTTGTTCAGAATTAATCTTGTGAAAGGTAACAAGGTGAACGCTGACGATGCTGCGAAGGTAAATACTGTCAACACTACTGAATTTAGCCATGATCTCACTAACACTGACCTTTATCTGCCTCCTGCTGGCCCAGAATCAGTATTACATTACAATTAAAACACGTTTATTTGAAGGTGCAGTGTCCATGTTCCATTCCAAAGTAATGACTATTTCCCAATTCCAAACATACAAAAGCGGACCTTTAGGGACAGTAAAGTTCTAGCATACAACCTTTTACCTCAATCAGCAACACACATCCAGATGTCAGCAAGAAGAGTAGTCCCACCTCTAAACTTGTTTTTTTTTTTTAAATAAGAACACACATTGTTTTACTGAAGAATTCATGCATTCAAGTGTTTCACCAAAAATACATTATACTTAAAATATACTGCTTTACATTACTGCTTTTAAACCTTGCCTGCTAGGCATTCCATTGCAATTAAGTTAATACCTAGCATATTTCTCTAATCTGATCTTTACTTCATTATATGTTGATCTAAAATTACCCCTTACTTTTTAACAAACCTTTATACCAATGCCAAATACCTTTTCAGTCTGACAATTGCACAAAGCAATCAAAGCACTTAAAATAATGTCAGTCAAGTCAAGTCACCTTTATGTATATAGCGCTTTATACAATACAGATTGTTTCAAAGCAGCTTTACAGTGATAACAGGAAAATTATGATTCAGTGATGCAAACAGAATTCAATTCGGCTTTAAAGCAGCTCTAAAAAGACAATAGTAAACATTTATTATTCAGTTAAAGTCAGTTCAGTGTTGATTCAGTTTGGTTCAATAACTGTGTAAATATTATCAACATGAAGTGAGTTCAATTCATCTATAAAGCAGTGCTGCAGAAAACAGTGACGTCATCGTCAGCTCAGTTTAGTTCTCATCCAAGAGCGTCAGTGCAGTCAAATCAGTAATATTGCTGAATATTATTCAGTCAGACAAATCTGTCATTGTCAACTACCTGGATAAGAGTAGCATTTTCACATACATTTGAATAATCTAATCCAAAAACAGTTGTATGTCATTTCTGTAACTTGTGTGCGTGTAGATCCAGGTTCGAGCGGGGCTGTTTCACGGCACAGAGATGTTGTGCAAGACCGCGGTCAGCAGTGAGAGCAGCAGTCGATCTGAACATGTGTGGAACAAAACACTGGAGTTCGACATCGCTGTTTGCGACCTGCCGCGGATGGCCCGCCTCTGTTTCGCCATCTACGCTGTTATGGACAAAGTGAAGAAACAGAGATCCACCAAGAACCCCCAGAGCAAATACCAGACTATCCGCAAGGCAGGGAAAGTGGTGAGATGAACACACACACAAACTTTATTCATAGCACACATTTAAGCAATCGCATACCAGTCCTCGAATTTACTTTTCCCATGGGTAATGGATGGTTGCCAAAACAATAAAAGTCTCTTTTATCCCTCAACCCTTAATTCAAGCACTGTCACATACACTATAGCCCCTTTCACACATACAGTCTTTGCTGGTATATTACCAGTAACAGATCATATGTGAACAGGACCTTTTCAAATATACCTGTAAATTTGTTCCGGCAATTTACCTGTAAGCGAAGTTGTAACATTACCAATAAATTACCGGGATATGTGCTGCGTGAACGCAGAATGAAGATTACGGGTATTTTGCACGTATGAGGCCAGAACGCGCTGACGTAAAAGGTGATTTGGGCCAATCAGAAGCTCTGAGCCATTTATAAAATGATGACGCAGATGACACGTTTACTCAGCACGGTTTTCAAATGTCTTTAAATTGGAGTGATACTGAAACTAAAGCGCCTTTACTAAAGAGTTTACCTGTATTTTGTAACTGATATGTGAATGGTCTGTTACCCGCAAAAAAGCCAGAATGCTGTTGCTTCTGTGAACAGCACATTTTTGAATTTACCGGTTTAGTCGTTCTGCCAGTTTTACGGTAATTTACCGGGATTGCTGTGTGAAAGGGGCTATTAACTGATCATCTGTTTTGTTTGTTATATTTTCTGTCTAGCACTACCCAATAGCATGGGTGAACACGATGGTGTTTGACTACAGAGGGCAGCTGAAGACTGGGGACATTATCCTTCACTGCTGGTCCTCTTTCCCTGGTGAGAACACACACACACACACACACATTCATAGGCGCCAAAAATGGCCGAGCACCCATGGAAAAACATGAGATATTCACCATTCATTTTAACCTATCAAAAATATATTGAGATTCGGGAACCTTTCTTATTGTTGGATCTCACATCTGGTCCTGACGGGACATAATACACACAATTCTACTGTAGATACTGTAATTACAGCACAAAAACCGACAACTTTTTTGTTTTTTGCATGACAAAAAATACCATTTTAAGTAATTCACTCCAAAATCATCAGGTATATCAGCAAGAGAGCTACTCGCGACTACACTCATGGAAAGAATGTGGTTTTTGTTTGATTGGTAACCAGGCCAATTTGGCTACTTGGTTACCGGCCATTTAGAACTTCTACTAGCCAAAAAGAGAAAAGAACCAGATTAACTACATCACAGGTTGTTTATTTATATATATATATATACACTGCCGTTCAAAAGTTTGGGGTCAATTTTTTTTTTTTTAAGAAATTAATACTTTTCTTCAGAAAGGACGCATGAAATTGATATAAAGTGACATTTATAATAATGCAAAATATTTTTTTTTTTTAATGAAATGCTTTTCTCTTGAACTTTCAAATGAATCACTGTTTGCACAAAAATATGAAGCAGCACAACTGTTGTCAACTGTGATAATAATCATTAATGTTTCTTGAGCATCAAATAATCATATTAGAGTGATTTCTGAAGGATGATGTGACACTGAAGACTGGAGTAATGATGCTGAAAATTCAGCTTTGATGACAGGAATAAATTACATTTTAAAATATATTCACATAGAAAACAGCTGTTTTACATTGAAATAATATTTAACAATATTACTGGGTTTGTTTTGTATTTTTAATCAAATAAATGCAGCCTTGGTGAGCAGAAGAGACTTCTTTTAAAAACATAAAAAATCTTACCGACCCCAAACTTTTGAATGGTAGTGTATATACAGGTCCTTCTCAAAAAATGTGCATATTGTGATAAAGTTCATTATTTTCCATAATGTAATGATAAATCTGGAATCGGTCCCTCTCCACAATCTTCCTCAGGGTCCGGTCACCTCTTCTCGTTGTGCAGCGTTTTTTGCCACACTTTTTCCTTCCAACAGACTTCCCACTGAGGTGCCTTGATACAGCACTCTGGGAACAGCCTATTTGTTCAGAAATTTCTTTGTGTCTTACCCTCTTGCTTGAGGGTGTCAATGATGGCCTTCTGGACAGCAGTCAGGTCGGCAGTCTTACCCATGATTGCGGTTTTGAGTAATGAAACAGGCTGGGAGTTTTTAAAAGCCTCAGGAATCTTTTGCAGGTGTTTAGAGTTAATTAGTTGATTCAGATGATTAGGTTAATAGCTCGTTTAGAGAACCTTTTCATCATATGCTCATTTTTTGAATAGGAATTTGGGGTTTTCATGAGCTGTATGCCAAAATCATCAGTATTAAAACAATAAAAGACCTGAAATATTTCAGTTGGTGTGCAATGAATCTAAAATATATGAAAGTTAAATTTTTATCATTACATTATGGAAAATAATGAACTTTATCACAATATGCAAATTTTTTGAGAAGGACCTGTGTGTGTGTGCATATATATATATATATATATATATATGAAATAAAATTTGGATTCCATACATTCATTTCTTATTCAAACCTTGTCATCCAGCCATCTCCTCACAAATCAGTACAAAGAACATCAAAAAAAATGTAGGATGTTAGAAAATATCAATATCTTTTCTGTTAACCAAATGCTTTTTAATCTTCGCTATTGCTTCAATGCAAATGAACAAGCGTGCCATTATTTTATATGTAGTGACGTGTATTTTCAAGTAAGCCAGATATGCGCAGACTTTTAATATATCATGATGACTCACAAGGTGAGTATTTCACTAAATCCGGCAGATTTGGCTTACACAAACTTTCCCAGCAAAGGAAGTAAACATAATAAGTAACACGCCAAATTAGCTAGTGATTTGACAGCGTTACCCACCACAGCTAATTTTTTCCCTGTTTCAAACCCTGTTCTTCGCGAGACACAAATAACTTTTGTGTTATTAATTCATCAAGCACACCATCGTACGGAGGAAATATTCTCAGCTTACTGGGGTGTGATTGTGACTATGTGGTTGTGTAAACTGCTGGGTAGTGTGTCACTGGGTTGTGTCATAGGGTGTGTGTGTGTGTGTATAGAGTTAGAAAACCTCTGTGTGAGATATCAGTTCATCTGTGAGTAGTACTTCATTTTGTGGAAGGTTGTGCACTGATGTCTTGTAAAGGAAGGAAATGTGTTCAGGAAATGCCTTTTTTCTGTTTGTTGCAGATGAGCTGGAAGAGATGTTGAACCCTATTGGGACGATTCAGACCAATCCATACACGGAGAATGCCACAGAATTGCATATAAGCTTTCCTGAATACTCAACACAACCAGTTGTATTTCCCGCTTTTGACAAGGTTTCCATATCTCACATATCACACTCACACATGTGAGCACGACTAATTAAACACATACTTAATACCAAAACATGTACACACGACTACTTGCACACATACTCTTGTGTACTCTTGTGTATTGTTGTGTACTCATGGGCAGAAATTTGAAAACCCAATATACTGTTTTTAGTGTGGATAACTAGTTTACTAGATATTACTAGTCTATATCCCCACAGAGCGTCCACTCTTTGCTAATAAAATGATCGTTTATAACTTTATCATGTCTTAACTCTTAGTATGTTGAACGCACGTGTAAGGTGATTGTTTTGGAAATATTTTCACCCTTTTATTCTCTTTAGGCTGAAAACTGAAAAAACATTTTATAAGTTACCAAAATGTAGCCAAAAATTGAGAGTTATCAAATGTTTCAAACAAAACTCTGCTTCAACCGAAAAAAGCTCCCGAAAAAGCATGTTTACCATTTTTGCATACATTAGTCAGTGAATGGTCATAACATAATCAAATATTTGTCATGTTCTGATCTTTTTCTTCCATAGATCCTGGAAAAAGCTGCGGAAATAGCAGGATCCAATGAAACCATGACAATGGTAAAATTGTGACATCCATAAACATTCAACATCTAAGGTTATAATGTTTAAATAATGTCCCAGCTTCTTGTTTTCATGTAATTGTGGACTCTAGTTTTATCAAATCCATTTATATCATGCATTAATATCATAAGCTCCACATAAATACCATCATTTTCCTAATGAGTTTAAATCCATGTGTGTAGGGTCGTGGGGGTAAGAAGTTTTACGTCGAGCTGAAGGAGATCATGGAGAGGGATCCTCTCTCTCAGCTGTGTGAGAATGAGAAAGATCTGATCTGGACGCTTCGCTACGACTGCAGAGAAAACTTCCCTCAGTCTCTCCCCAAACTGCTGCTGTCTGTCAAATGGAGCAAACATGAAGACATGGCTCAGGTATACACTCAAACACACACACGCTTACACATTCATTGGGGACATTTAATATTCAACAATAGCATTGACAACATTATATGAGAACAGAACTGAACTGAGCTGGACGATGACATCACTGTTTTCTCCAGAGCGACTGTATATAAATGAACTAAATTAATAACTTTTTTACAACAACAATGAACCATCACTGAACTTACTTAAGCTGGACTATGATGCTATTTTCTTCTAGAAACAAACTTTGTTGCCTTATTTTCCTGTTATCTCTGTAAAGCTGCTTTGGAACAACCTGTATTGTAAAAAGCGCTATATAAATAAAGTTGACTTGACTTGACATTCCCCTGTAGATGTGTTCAAACTCAAACAGTGTTTTTCTCTCTTGTACTGCAGCTACAGGCTTTGCTGCAGATTTGGCCGAAGCTGAGCCCTCGAGATGCTCTCGAGCTCCTGGACTTCAACTACCCCGACCAGTATGTCAGAGAATTTGCAGTCATCTGCCTTCGAGATATGAGGTGAGCCCACGCTGTCTGGGAGCACGGCAAGGAAACCACATGAGAAATGATGAAACCCTGAATGTTTGTTCATGTGTGTGTTAGTGATGACGAGCTGTTGCAGTATTTGCTGCAGCTTGTGCAGGTGTTGCGCTATGAGCCGTACTACGATTGTGCCCTCAGCCGGTTCCTCCTGGAGCGCGCTCAGACCAGCCGAAAAATAGGCCATTTCCTATTCTGGCATCTCAGGCAAGTGTGTACTTGTGAAGAAGCCTGAATATGTCAATAATTCAGTTCACCTGGTAATTTCAGTATGCTTACGCAGAACTCAAGGTTATGATTGTGTGTGTGTTGTACATTACAGGTCTGAAATGTACATGCCAGCCGTGTCGGTTCATTTCGCTCTGATTTTGGAAGCGTACTGCCGAGGCTGCATCCCACACATAGAAGTTCTCAAAAAACAGGTGCAATGCTTTCATTCCAGCCTATTCAATTATTATCTGTTTCAGTCAGAGATAGCATTTGGTCTGTTTAAAATAAAATCAGATGCAAATTAGAGTTGTTCCGATACTAGTATCGGAAATGCCGCCGATACCAATAAAAATTCTGGCGAGTACTTCTACCCATGTACCGATCCGATACCATTTTCTTAAACAATACCTAGTTATGCACGCTAGCTTTGCTTAACACTGCAAATCGGAGATCAATTCTTCTTCGCCTCTCTAAACAGTGGTTTCTTGTGGCAATACAGGAAGTTGTGTTGTTGCCACAAGCAACCACTGTTTAGATCAGCGAAGAAGAAAACGCTAGAAGTATGTCCGCTGTTTGGCAGTATTACAGACTGGACCAGTAAACTAGCCAGTAAAACGGCGACATATCTCATATACTATACTGAAATTTCGAGGGGTGGAACAAGTATTAGCAACTTCAACACGAGTAACTTAAAGCATTTGAAGACGCGTCACCCTGCAGAACACGATTACACAAAGGCAAGGGCAGAAAAGAATGAGCCACGCCAGAACCAACAATCTCTGGAAGCTTCATTCAAACAAAGAGAAATGTTTTCACAAAACAGCCAACGAGCGATAAATATAACCGACAAAATTATTGAGTTTATTGTTCCGGATGACCAGTTGCTGTCAAAACTGAAATGCCATTTATTTAACAAAATTGTTTCTGGACTTTAAGTTATAAAGAGATTATTTTCTTATATTATTTTTTAGATTCTTAGATTTATTTGTTGCACTTTTTTTATACAGTTATATTGTAAAACTAAAATCTCATCAGTTTACAGTATTAGATGTGTGGCTGCATTTGAAGTTCTTTTTCACTTAAAAAAAATAATAATATATTGCTGTGAAATGTATGTCAGATAATAAAAATACTCTAGTTCACTGTATGTATTTGTTCATGTTTTATTAAGGGATAAGTCTGAAGCACACCATAAAATAATTCTATCAATTCATACAGGGCTAGTATGAATTGCAGCTGTATAGATACACACCCAGGTATCGGATCAGTACTCGGAACATCTCTAATGCTAATACAATTGTAGACTTAGGGAGAATTTATGCTTCATTGATCAAAACATTGCAGTTCTGATTTCTTTCCTTTGTTATACTTTTTTTGTTGTTTTTTTTTTGTTATTAGCACCCCTTGGAATTTGATTAATTGAGATTGGGATTTTTTATGTGTTCAAGTGTACCAGTTTTTGTTACGAATGAACATTGTGTCTTTAAGTGCTGTGAAAATGTATACAAAGTTGGGTAACACTTTACAATAAGGTTCATTAGCTAACATTAACTACATTAATTAGCATGAACTTGAACCACTGTAGTCAAGTTTTGTCAGTGAAGAACCCAAGTGCAGTATTTATTCCCCAAACATCATTAAACATAAAACAAAGGCATGTCATAAAACAAAGGTTCAAAACCGAAACGTGGACGTGAAGCTTACCAATAGTGGTTACACTACAGGAAACATGGTCCTCATTTGACACATGGCAAACATGAGGGCTTAAAGACACAAGACTAATAACTAGACAAGGGACACCTGTGAACATAACCAAGACAATCAACCAATGACAACATGACACATTCACATGGGGAACACATGGCAGGATCACATGACAAACATGAAACTAAACCAAAACATAACAGAACTGCTCTTCTACAGCATTTATTAATCTTTGGTAATGTTAAATTCAACATTTACTTATACATTATTAAAATGTTGTAAACATTAGTTAATGCACAGTGAACAAAGATGAACAAACAATGATTGACTGTATTTTTATTATAAATACAGTAAAAATGTATTGCTCATGGTTAGTTCATGTTAGTTAATTCATTACCTAATGTAACTAATGAAACCTTATTGTCAAGTCAAGTGTATTTATATAGCGCCTTTCACAATATAAATTGCATCAAAGCAGCTTCACAGTATCAATGAAATAACAAAACAATGTTTGTTTCTTAGTGGAAAAAACATCCACGGTTGGTAGGGCTGATCAATGGTATTAATGCTTGGTTAATTAATTTGAATATTGTAAAGTGTTACCCAAAGTTGTTTACTTTATATAAAGTTTTAGATAACATTTGTAATTTACTTAATATTACTTAAAGGGTTAGTTCACCCAAAAATGAAAATTCTGTCAGTAATTAATCACCCTCATGTTGTTCCAACCCCGTAAGACCTTCGTTCATCTTCGGAACACAAATTAAGATATTTTTGATTAAATCTGAGAGCTGGATCACTCCTCCATAGGCTCCAAGGGATCGAAACTGGCCGGCCCAAAAGTTATGAAAGACATCGTTAAAATAGTCCGAGTGACAGTGGCTCAATCTTAAGTTTATCAAGCGACGAAAATGCTTTTGTGCGCAAACACAAATAACGACTTTATTCAACTACTCATTTCCTTCCCTGTGGGCCTTGAGATTTCACGTAGTGTAAAAGCGCAGCGCTTCTGTGTTGTACATCGCACGTAGGCTCACTATTGGCCAACGCTGGTCATGTGTGTGATGCGTGTGATGTACAACCTAGAAGCTTTGCGCAGTTCCACTACGTGAAATCTCAAGGCCCACAGGGAAGGAAATGAGTAGTTGAATAAAGTCGTTATTTTTGTTTGTTTTTTACACATAAAAAGTATTCTCGTCGCTTGATAAACTTAAGATTGAGCCACTGTCACTCGGACTATTTTAACGATGTCTTTTAGGAACTTTTGGGCCGGCCAGTTTCGATCCCTTAAGAAGCCTATGGAGGAGAGATCCAGCTCTCAGATTTAATCAAAAATATCTTAATTTGTGTTTCGAAGATGAACGAAGGTTTTACTGGGTTGGAACAACATGAGGGTGATGAATTACTGACAGAATTTTCATTTTTGGGTGAACTAACCCTTTAATAAATCTTTGTTGCTGAAAGGTTTATTAAGTCAATTACAAATGAGCGGTTGTAATAAAAAGTGAGCAGACATTTAAAGTGCTCCTATTGTGCTTTTTTGAATATAACCTCTCATGCAGTGTGTACTGTATTATAGCTGTTTGTGAAGGTAAAAGGTCTTCAAGTTTCAATGATCAAAGTGCACGACAAAAGAAGTAATTCCAGTCTAACTTTCTGTTACATACCTATGCAACTAACAATGTAACAAATTTGCATAATGCCAGCCTATGGTCTTCATTGGCTGCCTGCAAATGACGTCTACTTTGACCCGCCCTCAAATACTGTAGTTGCTGAGACTGAAAGAGTTTGATAGGTGTTGTCGACATGTCGAGAAGACACTGTTTTATGCGGTGGGAGTCCATTTCAAAACACTGGATTTGATTCTGAAAAAATTGCTCCATCGTTCATATCGCTGTGTATCAAGCGCTGAGGAAGATCCAGAGCTGAGATTCCGATATGGTAATAGGTGTTTGGTTTCCGACACTTCCTGTAAGTGGTTGACCAATCACAACAGACTGAGCCATCTGACCAATCAGAGCGGAGTAGAACAATCACAACAGACTTGTGACAGACAAAGCAGAGTTGGCTCTCGGAAAGGAGGGTTTTAGAGAGACTGATTATTTGAACAAACCGTTTTAGAAATGAGGTGTTGAGGATCTATTCAAAGTTTGCCAAAACTGACAGCTGGACATTTCAAAATCAAGGCAAAAGTATAGTGCTAAAAGTCACCTCTTCTGTGACACACTGTCAATAAAAGCTGTTACAAAACATCCGAAGTTTAATGTACAGTTAAATCATTAAGATTTCCTTCTTCTGACTCAAACCTGCCTGGAAGCTTCTAGTAATCTTGCAGACCTTTACTGCGTGTAATGTGCTACATTTGATGAAGACCGTTGGGCAACACTTTATAATAACTGCACACTATTACTCATTAATTAAGCATTAGTAAACAGTTAATTCATAATGTATAAAGACATTAATATGCAGTTTATAAATAGTTATAAATGCTTTATTCTTGATTTATAAGTGTAACTATAATGTTTAATAATTGTATTGTCATACTTTATTAATGATCAAATAAATAATTTCTAAATGAAGTATAGCATTATTTACAAACCAGTTATTTAAGAGTTGTCAGTGATTCATAAGATCACTTAGAAAGTGTAAGTAAATGGAGTATAAAGCATTTACAAAGGAGATTTAAAGGCTTATTTATCTTCTAAACAGAAAAAATGAAACAACACAGTGATACAGAAGAGAAATATTAACAGCCTTTAAATCTCCTTTAAAAAATGCTTTACAATGCATGAATAGTCCTCACTTTAGATGAGCTCACAAAAATAGTTAACTGACCACTACTAAATACTTTATAACTACCCGAATTAACCCTGATTTACAGTAGAAATGCATGTTAATAAAGCGTAATAAGATGTATGAATGTGCATTTAAATAGTTCATTTACTTACACTTTCTAAGTGATCTTATGAACCACTGACTACTCCTAAATAACTGGTTTGTAAATAATGCAATACTTCATTTAGAAATGATAAATTGATCATTAATAAAGTATGAAAATACAATTATTAAACACATAGATAGGTTTTTAAATCAACTATAAGGCATTTATAGCTGTATTTATAAACTGCTTATCAATGTCTATCAATGCTTTATAAATGATGAATTAACTGTTTACTAATGCTTAAAGGTATAGCGGAGGATTTTCTTTTTCCGGGTGGGTAGCCTATAATATTGGTCCACCTAAGTGTCAATCATTCTGGTGATATGTTTACGTAAGGCCGTCGTACGTGCTCGTCCCTATGTAGTTTTCGCTTTCTGCGCATACTAATAGGCGTTCCCTCTAGGGAGCAAATAGAGTGTTGCGCATATGCATTTTTAAAAAAATTGGAGAGGGCGGGTCTTCTCTAAAATTCGGAAAGATCCTCCGCTATACCTTTAACTAATGATTAATAGCGTGCAGTTATTATAAAGTGTTACCGAACTTGGGAACTATTGAGCGATTAAATGTAAATGTGTTAAAAAATGATTAAAGTCAGCAGCTTCCTGATTCTTGCATCTAAATATCATTAAACATTTATGGAATTAAGTTCTAGAGTGTAAAGTGTACAGATGTGTCCAAGAGAACAAGAGCAACCAAAGCAACATTTAAGAAACTATGCAAAGATATTGCTATGCTGCTGATATTTTTATCACATGACTTGTTTAGGCATCAAATGTATTCATTCAGGTCAATCCACCTTTATTTATATAGCGCTTTATACAAAACAGATTATTTCAAAGCAGTGATAAAGAGAGAAACAATTCTGCTTTAATGCAGCTCTATAAAGACAACAGTGTCATTATTCAGTTGAAGTTAGTTTAGTGTTGATCAGTTCAGTTCAAAAACTGTGCAAAGATCATCAATTCATCTATAAAGCAGCTCTGGAGAAAACACTGATATCATCGTCCAGCTCACACAATAGTGTCAGTGCAGTCAATAATATTGTTGAATATTTAGTGTCCTCAACTAATCAAGCCAGATGCGACAGTGACAAGGAGCTCAAACTCCGTCAGTGACATCTTTAAATGCATTTGCATCATTGTTTGTTGTGCATTTCTTATTTCTGAATAAAAGTATCCACTCTACGTGCAAATGGAGTTTTTTTATGCGCATTAGGTTTTACTTGCATGTTGCTGTTTTAATTTTTTGTGCGTGTGTGTTTATACAGTACGTTAATATCTAATGATCTTTGCAATGGAAGTGAATCAATCAAAAACGAACTTTTGCTCGACAATAACTTTATTCTAGAGTAGCTCGCTGTAAAGCCAAAACAATCTGTTACTTTAAAGTCCTATTATCACTGTAAAGCTGCTTTGAAACTATCTATATTGTTAAAAGCGCTTTTAAATGAAGGTGACTTGACTTGTGATATCCCAAAATGTGCATACAAATATTTTAATGGAAACCCAGCTACTGTCCCTCTTCACAACAACGTTTTAAAGCGGTTTTGAAGGCAGGATTGTATGGCCATACGATTTGTAAATTAACATCATGATGTGCTGCAATTATTTTGTAGGTTGAAGCTCTCAGTAAGCTGAAAGCAGTAAATGAGCTGATTAAACTGGCCACCATAAAAACCAAGACGAAACAAGCTCATCTTAAAGAGGCCATGATGACATGCCTTCGACAGACGGGATTCATCGAGACTCTTTCCGACCTGCATTCACCTCTCAACCCCAACTTATTGCTTGCTGGAGTCAAGTAAGATTTGTGTGTTTCGTTCACTGCAAGTTCACTGCACACCAGTTGAATTATATGGGGCTAATGAAGTATATTAGTTGGTGAAGGAATTGTTTATTTTCAGTATTATTAAAATAAACATGCAGCAGCCTTTTTACTTCCACAATGATCAGGTTAAAGGAATAGTTCACTAAAAAATTAAAGTTTCCGTCATCATTTACTCACCCTAAAGTTGTTTCAAACCTGTATGAGTTTATTTCTTCGGATGAACACAAAGGAAGTTATTTTGAAGAATGTGGGTAATCTGACAGTTGATGACCCCGCTGACTTCCATTTTTTCCTACTGTGGAAGTTAATGGGGTCCATCAACTGTTTGGTTTCTGACATTCTGCGATGTGTCCAGGAAAGCACAACACACACTAACAGATTCCAGTCCCGACTGTGAACACGGGAAATCTCACGAAATCTCTTTCATCAAACTTGTCTTTAAAGTAAACAAACATGGCGGACGACAGGCAAAAATAAATGGCACTTATAGTGTATGGACTGCTTTTTACAGAAAATTCTGTTTAGACTCTAGATGAAGTTGTGGAAACGTGTGAACATGGACTTTACATGTCTTCCGTCAGTTCGCTTATTGTTTCGTTTCACGTGATAATCTCCAGAGCGTTTGTCCTCGGGGTGTAATATCTTGTAGTGTGTACCCAGCATTGTGAAAAGTTGTCTCTCTGCATGACGGGGGGGTTGGGGAAGGAGTTGAGAAGTAAGTAAGGTTGGTGAAGTCAGCTGAAAATTTAAATGGTTTCAAAAACTAATTTTGAGGTAAGATTATAAACCCTATACTGAAAAATACCATGGATGCTTGTTTCCACCACAGAATGAAAAATAGAAAAGGTAATTGGAAGTTTACATCTCACAATTCGCAATTATAAAGATATAAAGTCGCAATTGCGAGAAAGAAAGTCAGAATTGCGAGTTTATTTCTGGCAGTTCTGAGAAATAGTCAGAATTACGAGATGTAAAGTCACAATTGTGAGATTAAAAAGTCGCTATTATGTTTTCAAATGTTTCATTCTGTGGTGAAAACAAGCTTCCATAAAATACTGCATACTAAGAAGAATTTTCTAACCAGCTTTTTTCTCCTCCTCTGCCAGTGTTGAGAGGTGCAAGTACATGGACTCTAAGATGAAACCTCTGTGGATAGTTTACAATAACAAGTTGTTGGGAGGAGACACAGTGGATATCATCTTCAAAAATGGAGATGGTGAGGGAGAGACGGCTCGGATGCTAGACACAAGGCTGTCTCAGAATCACATTACAATACTTTTACAAATCTCTCTTTTTCAGACCTGAGGCAGGACATGTTGACTCTACAGATTTTGAGGTTGATGGATCTGCTATGGAAGGAGGCCAACCTGGACCTCAGGTAGAGAGAGAGAGAGAGTGCGTGTGCGAGTCAATCTTGAAACTAGATTTTGACAAGAACACTACAGACCTCTTCACCTAACACTGAATTGTTGTACTGGAACACCTGTCATCATTGGAAACAGCTCCCTCTAGTGTATCAGAGTGCTCTTAGGCCTGTACACACACTTTGGGGAATTACAACTGCAATTGTTAAAGTCCTCATGAAATCAAAATTGGCCCCATTTACTTTGTTAGCACACATTACTGGTTTTAGGGTGAACAATTAATCTGTGAAAGTTAAGTTCATCCAAGATTCCTGGAAAAAAATTGTACATAACTGTTTTCAATATTGATAATAATAATAAACGTTTCTTAAGCAGCAAATCAGCTTCTTAGGATGATTTCTGAAAGATACTGACACTGAAGACTGGAGCAATGATGCTGAAAATTCAGCTTTGATCACAGGAATAAATTACATTTTAAAATTTATTCAAAGAGAAAACAGTTATTTTAAACTCATAATATTTAACAATATTTCTGTTTGTTCTTTTATCAAATAAATGCAGCCTTGGTGAGCAGAAGAGACTTCTTTTAAAATTTCTTTTAAAACATTAAAAACTTTTAGTTTTCAAAAGTGAATAATTGCACTCAAACATTGAAAATACATAGTGTAATTATAAAAATAAAACATTTTGCATAAAACTGCTAAAAACAAATAGTTGCCAATGCAAATGATGACAACGATTCAGCTCTATTAATCCTTCGGCAAGTACAATCACACTGATTCATGTATAAAATTGAAACTGTCTTTTCTACGGAAGCCTAAGAGGCCATGGATTATTATTATTATCTTGTTTTCTCGTGACCGCAGTATCATTATTTCTTTATTTATATTTCTACAATTCTAAGAGGTAGATTAAAACACCTTTTGAAAGTAACTTGACGAAATTCAAATTAAGTTTTTCGGTAACACTTTACAATAAGATGTATTAACTAACATGAACTAACCATGAGCAACACATTTAGTTAAGTTAGTTAATACAAATACAGCTTTTCATTGTTTGTTTATGTTAGTTCACAGTGTATTAACTCAACATTTACTAATATTTTATTAAAATCTTGTAAACATCAAATTAATATTAACAAAGATTAACAAATGCTGAAGAATTATTGTTCATTCTTAGTTGATGTTAACTAATGTTGTAAACTAATGAACCTTATTGTAAAGTGTTACCAGTTTTTCCTAATTAGAATTGCTGCAGTCTATTTAAAAAACGTAATTAAATTGAATTTCGTCAAGTTTCGTTCAGAACCTCTTGTAAATTACATGTTCTTTTGTTTTGCTGTCTATTTAGAATTGTGGGAGAATTGTGATCTCTATTTATTTATTTTTTTATTTTACTTTTTTGAGTCTCTATTTACCCACAATCGTGCAGCTCTAATACACAGTAAATGTAAACCCATGGTAGACAAAGATGTCAGGCTTATGCATCTATGCATTTGTTGCATCTATAACGACTACAGTCGTCCAAAAGAGTGTGATGTTACTGAATTAAAACTAGTTGTTCTATACACATTACACACATTTGTATAAATGTGGTTCTCAATACCAAAACTACTGTATGTGTAAACAACACATAAGATTAAGCACAAGGAGTAATTGATGGGTTTTTTATGTCTCGTAGGATTGTGCCTTATGGTTGTCTGGCGACAGGAGATCGTTCTGGTCTGATTGAGGTCGTGTCTTCAGCTGATACCATCGCAAACATCCAGAAAACAAGCAGCAACATGGCCGCTGCTGCCGCCTTCAATAAAGATGCGCTACTGAACTGGCTCAAAGACAAGAACTCTGGGTGAGTTAGACCTGTCTACTTCTGACATCTCTTATCAACATTATTTGATTATTTTAATACATTTGTTCTTCTTGATTCGAAAGCCTTTGGATATTGAAATTTACACTGTTTCCCTCCCCGTGATTTCCACAAAAATCCTAAAAAAAACAATCATAAAAATTGAATTTTCAAAAATTTAAATAGCGCGGAATGTCACAGAATTTGGCAAATTTCGGGTGAATAAATCAAAAGTAGGACTGTACACTTAATCAGATCGTGATATAGATTGAAAGCCTGTACCCATAGTTTAACCCGACCAAACCGGCACCGTTAAGCCAAACAACAGCTGATGGACCGGAAGTCATTCATTTTCTATGGAGAGTCTTTAAACTTTGGATGCGTTTGGAAGGGACTACACCGGATGTGACACGCCGATCAGATGTGATGTATTCCAATCAGATCGGTGTGAGAATTATTAATAACTTGTTAAGCTTTATCAGAAACACTATAGGCCTAACCTAGAAACATGTCATGTAAATTTAATAAGTGACACTTAAGTAAGCTACCTTTTCTCAACATTAGTTAATGCATTAGCTTTCATGAAAAATATGAAATATTTTACAGCGTTTATTAGTCATCAGCATCTGATTCCGCTCTGTCTCAAGCCAAAACAAATACCATGAGGCGTGATCGTTTTTATTTCGCCTCTAGTAACAAAACATTTTTAGTAATTGTTTTAAAATGACTTTTTTTATTGTGTAAAACTCCTTATTTTTGACAATTTTTGTGTAAGTATCGTTTGTTATTAAATTTTAAATATGCATGGAAATTGTAATGGAAAACAGAAATTTTTGCACAATACTGTGACCTCCATACCTTTTGAATAGCAGCCCATACATCTCTTATTGTTAGAGATGTTTACTTGTTTATTTTTAATGTTAAAACTGTTGCAAAATAAACTTCTAGATCTAGCCTCCTAGCAGTTCTTGACGTTATAGAAATTCTAGGTGGCAGTACTTGTGTTCTTATTGAATAAAGTTGCTGTTTGTGTCAAAACTGATTGGTGATGTGATATGTTGACATAGAGATGCTTTGGAGAAAGCCATTGAGGAGTTCACTCTATCGTGTGCTGGTTATTGTGTTGCCACCTACGTCTTGGGAATTGGTGATCGGCATAGCGACAACATCATGGTTCGCAGTACAGGGCAGGTATGTTGGGAAAACGTCCTACACATGAAACCATGTGAATGCATCGTGTTCCCGCAGAATGTATGCTGCTTTAAAATGCCATTCTATTGTCCCTTCTGTTGATTAAAATGGTAAAAAGTGTTATTAGATTGACAAGATATTTGCAAACTTTGTGTGTGATTTCAGCTCTTCCATATAGACTTTGGCCATATCCTAGGAAACTTTAAGTCCAAGTTTGGGATCAAGCGTGAGCGTGTTCCTTTCATCCTCACACACGACTTCATCCATGTGATTCAACAGGGAAAAACGGGCAACACTGAGAAATTTGGAAAGTTAGTGACTTCTTTGTCTAATTCACAATATCTCCCTTCTTCTTAATGCACAATTCCATTTCTCTTTTTCATCATTTCTTATGATATAGGACACTAATCTAACATAGTGCTTTGTATATATGTAGTTTTAGGCAATACTGTGAGGACGCGTATCTGATTCTAAGGAAGAATGGAAATCTGTTCATCACACTCTTTGCTCTGATGCTCACAGCAGGACTGCCAGAGCTTACGTCTGTCAAAGATATCCAGTATTTAAAGGTAAACGGACAGCGCAGAATTCCCTCTCCTTCAAAGTATAGTACTTCCCAAAATTAAAATTGTAATTTACTCTTTCTCAACTCAAAACCCACATGAAATGGTAAGCGAATGGGGCTGTCAAGCTCCAACAACACTGACAAGCAAAAGAATTAATCCACACAAATTCATGCTAAATTTCAAATCATACTATACATATAGATCTGTTTGAGGAAAAGATATTTAACAAGTTCACTGAAAATCTTGGCTTCCACCATAGCTTTCCTTGTGCATTATTTATATACATAAACAATAAACTTATATGGTTGTTATGCGTATTGTGAATGCGCCAGGTTTGATCAAGTAAACTGTGTTTGAGAGCTATGGCAAAAGGAAAGATTTTCTGTAAATAATTACTTAAATTTTGTCAGTTGCTCACACTAAGCTATCGTATGGCCTCAGAAGAATTGGAATATATACAGGTCCTTCTCAAAAAATTAGCATATTGTGATAAAGTTCATTATTTTCCATAATGTAATGATAAAAATTAAACTTTCATATATTTTAGATTCATTGCACACCAACTGCAATATTTCAGGTCTTTTATTGTTTTAATACTGATGATTTTGGCATACAGCTCATGAAAACTCAAAATTCCTATCTCAAAAAATTAGCATATTTCATCCGACCAATGAAAGAAGTGTTTTTAAGCAAAAGAGTCAACCTTCAAATAATTATGTTCAGTTATGCACTCAATACTTGGCCGGGAATCCTTTTGCAGAAATGACTGCTTCAATGTCGCGTGGCATGGAGGCAATCAGCCTGTGGCACTGCTGAGGTGTTATGGAGGCCCAGGATGCTTCGATAGCGGCCTTAAGCTCATCCAGAGTGTTGGGTCTTGCGTCTCTCAACTTTCTCTTCACAATATCCCACAGATTCTCTGTGGGGTTCAGGTCAGGAGAGTTGGCAGGCCAATTGAGCACAGTAATACCATGGTCAGTAAACCATTTACCAGTGGTTTTGACACTGTGAGCAGGTGCCAGGTCGTGCTGAAAAATGAAATCTTCATCTCCATAAAGCTTTTCAGCAGGTGGAAGCATGAAGTGCTCCAAAATCTCCTGGTAGCTAGCTGCATTGACCCTGCCCTTGATAAAACACAGTGGACCAACACCAGCAGCTGACATGGCACCCCAGACCATCACTGACCGTGGGTACTTGACACTGGACTTCAGGCATTTTGGCATTTCCTTCTCCCCAGTCTTCCTCCAGACTCTGGCACCTTGATTTCCGAATGACATGCAACCACTGAGCAACAGTCCAGTGCTGCTTCTCTGTAGCCCAGGTCAGGCGCTTCTGCCGCTGTTTCTGGTTCAAAAGTGGCTTGACCTGGGGAATGCGGCACCTGTAGCTCATTTCCTGAACACGCTTGTGCACGGTGGCTCTGGATGTTTCTACTCCAGACTCAGTCCACTGCTTCCGCAGGTCCCCCAAGGTCTGGAATCGGTCCTTCTCCACAATCTTCCTCAGGGTCCAGTCACCTCTTCTCGTTTTGCAGCGTTTTTTGCCACACTTTTTCCTTCCCACAGACTTCCCACTGAGGTGCCTTGATACAGCACTCTGGGAACAGCCTATTTGTTCAGAAATTTCTTTGTGTCTTACCCTCTTGCTTGAGGGTGTCAATGATGGCCTTCTGGACAGCAGTCAGGTCGGCAGTCTTACCCATGATTGCGGTTTTGAGTAATGAAACTGGCTGGGAGTTTTTAAAAGCCTCAGGAATCTTTTGCAGGTGTTTAGAGTTAATTAGTTGATTCAGATGATTAGGTTAATAGCTCGTTTAGAGAACCTTTTCATGATATGCTAATTTTTTGAGATAGGAATTTTGGGTTTTCATGAGCTGTATGCCAAAATCATCAGTATTAAAACAATAAAAGACCTGAAATATTGCAGTTGGTGTGCAATGAATCTAAAATATATGAAAGTTTAATTTTTATCATTACATTATGGAAAATAATTAACTTTATCACAATATGCTAATTTTTTTAGAAGGACCTGTAGTCTTATATATCTGCTTCATAGGTCATGACATATTGAATACTGATTTAGAAAATATAAGCCACTGTTTGGCCAACTGAGATTAAGGAAAGGTTATGATCATGATTTTTTGTTATATTACTGCACCGCTTCAGTGTATATAAGGAGCGTTTAGGACCGTTTGTTGTTTGCTTTGGGAAACAGTGGCATGAGACTTAAAACCCAGATTTATATGGTGTTTTTATGGTATTGCTGTTTCCTTTATGGATCTAGAAAACCACTGGTATCCTTCCTTTTTCATTGTTTGGAAAAGAGTAGCTTGGATAAGGATGTTAATATCTCCTTCCAATAACCTATATTAGTGTTCCAAAAATGAAGTCTTGGCAAAAAACAACACAACTAAAACAACCCGTGTGGAAAGCAAACACACGAACCAGGAGTATCTAAACAATTTAATGAACTTGAAAAAAAAAGAGTAGCCCTCACTGTAGATACACTTTGTTGATCAACTTTACAGACATTACACTAATTTCTTGTTATAATATTCAATGTGAAAACTTGACCATGTCACTAAAGATTATACTTTCCTATCTATGTAAAGGTGTAGTTTCTGCAACACTAGTGGCCTAGCGGAAAACAAAAAGAAAGCATATTTTCAAACAACTTGACAAATTGCGTGTTTTGCGTGTTGCACTTTCCCCAACTCAAACATCACAAACACAGCTTTTACGGTGCTTGTGAAGGCATGATATCTCAACAGGTACAAGGTCTAACATATTAGGAATACTTTTAGCTGTGTTGCTATGTGTCATAATTAAGCAATTGATTAGGCCGAACACTGTCTTGAGCGTACATAAGCATCTCACGTATAATATGCCTATGCCAACGTATCTGCACTGGCTGACATGACACGCGACACAACTGTTAAAGACATTCAGGGCTGCGTTGTGGTCATGTCTAGGTGCAGGTCCTCCATCTGATCTGGATACGGCCCGGATCCGGCTGATTACGGAAACCTCGGGATAAGGATAAGACAGACAGACTAATATTAGCGTAGATTCCATTCTTCTTACGATGTAACAAGCACATCTGATGTTATAGGAAGTGTTCCTGGTTCCAATTGACATAATTTATGCAGCCTAACAATCATTTAACTAATATGAATAATATACATTAAAAATGTATAATGTGTATGCAAGTTTAAAGAGATGTAATTTTAGTCTGGATTTAAACTGACCGAACAATTCTAGGAAGACTATTCCAGAGTTCGGGTGCTAGGATCTACTGTTGATATATATATATAAATATATGGCAGTTGCTTCAATGCATTTAGGGGCGTGGTCCTGGTCAAGACAATCTCCTGAACTCCAAACTGAATGTCAGAATGGGAAAGAAAGGTGATTTAAGCAATTTTGAGCGTGGCATGGTTGTTGGTGCCAGACGGGCCGGTCTATACTCCGGTCCAGACGGGCCGGATTATTTCACAATCTGCTCAGTTAATGGGATTTTCAAGCACAACCAGTTTTAGGGTTTTCAAAGAATGGTGTGAAAAAGGAAAAACATCCAGTATGCGGCAGTCCTGTGGGCGAAAATAACTTGTTGATGCTAGAGGTCAGAGGAGAATGGGCCAACTGATTCAAGCTGATAGAAGAGCAAATTTGACTGAAATAACCACTCGTTACAACCGAGGTATGCAGCGAAGCATTTGTGAAGCCACAACACGCACAACCTTGAAGCGGATGGGCTACAACAGCAGAAGACCCCACCGGGTACCACTCATCTCCATTACAAATAGGAAAAAGAGGCTACAAAAAGAGCTCACCAAAATTGGACAGTTGAAGACTGGAAAAATGTTGCCTGGTCTGATGAGTCTCGATTTCTGTTGAGACATTCAGATGGTAGAGTCAGAATTTGGCGTAAACAGAATGAGAACATGGATCCATCATGCCTTGTTACCACTGTGCAGGCTAGTGGTGGTGGTGTAATGGTGTGGGGGATATTTTCTTGGCACACTTTAGACCCCTTAGTGCCAATTGGGCATCGTTTAAATGCCACGGCCTACCTGAGCATTGTTTCTGACCATGTCCATCCCTTTATGGCCACCATGTACCCATCCTCTGATGGCTACTTCCAGCAGGATAATGCACCATGTCACAAAGCTCGAATCATTTCAAATTGGTTTCTTGAACATGACAATGAGTTCACTGTACTAAAATGGCCCCCACTGTCACCAGATCTCAACCCAACAGAGCATCTTTGGGATGTGGTGGAACAGGAGCTTCGTGCCCTTGATGTGCATCCCACAAATCTCCATCAACTGCAAGATGCTATCCTATCAATATGGGCCAACATTTCTAAAGAATGCTTTCAGCACCTTGTTGAATCAATGCCACGTAGAATTAAGGCAGTTCTGAAGGCGAAAGGGGGTCAAACACAGTATTAGTATGGTGTTCCTAATAATCCTTTAGGTGAGTGTTTGTGTTTTTATATATCAATCAACTGGCCAGCATTTTGAGATCGCAATAGACGTAAAGGACTTCAATGCATTAAGAGCTTGCTCAAGTATTGGGGAGAAAAACCATTTAGTGCTTTGTAAGTAATTAGTAAGATTTTAAAATGTATGCAATGTTTAATAGGGAGTCAATGCAGTGTTGACAGAACAGGGCTAATGTGGTCATACTTCCTGGTTCTGGTAAGAACTCGAGCTGCTGTGTTTTGCACCAGCTGTAGTTTGTTTGTTATGCGTGCAGGGCAACCACCCAGTAACGCCTTTATGTCATGAACTAACATTTCTCATTGAGTGCATGTCATAATTCACATATATTTTTAAGATGGAAAATGCGGTTTCACAGATGCTAGAAATGTGGCTTTCAAATGAAAGATTGGATTCAAAGAGCACACCCAGGTTCCTAACCGACGACACAGACTTGACAGAACATCCATCAAGTGTTAAACAGTATTCTCGGTTATTACGTGTGGAGGAGTTTTTGGTCCAGTAATTAAAACTTCTGTTTTTCACATGTACAGAGTGGACAGCAATGGTCCTTGTACTGAGCATTGCGGTACGCCATACTGAACTTTTGATCGATAAGACATCTCTTCATTTACTGCTAAAAACTGATAACGGTCAGATAAGTATGATTTGAACCATGCTAGTGCAACTCCACTAATGCCAACATAATTTTTGAGTCTATTCAAAAGAATGTTGTAGTTGATTGATGGTATCAAATGCAGCACTAAGTTCCAGTAACACTAATAGAGACTAACCACGATTGGATGATAAGAGCAAATCATTTGTAACTCTAATGAGAGCGGTCTCAGTGCTATGATGGTACGCCCTAAATCCTGACTGGAAATACTTGCAGATACAATATCATTGTGTGAGCATGGGTGTGACGATGCATTCAGTAAGGATGCGTTAAATTGATCAAAAGTGACGGTAAATACATGCATAATATTACAAAAGATTAGAACAACATTAACTACTTTGTGGCAACTAACAAATTAATCCAAATTAACTAGTCATGATCTCAAACCACACATCATCTCACTTTTTAACACCAATTGCTATTTTCAAATATATACACAATACTCCACTAAAAATACATTCATTACATTCTCACTGTTAAGAAAGAAATATGAATCAGTTAAAGAAATAATATTAGTTGTTGAAAATTAGCTCAAAAGGGAAATATGTATAATTAATTATAACGAATTATAAATATTTGGTTTAGTTTTAGAATTGACTGTAACAGAATTAGTAGTGTAATTATTTAATCAGTTTATCCAACGAACAGACATCATAATCAGTTATCAATTCTAGGAAATAAATTATCTTCCTGGCCAAGAAAGAATAACCTTTTCCGACTCTATAAAGTAGTAGCAGGGTAATAGCGTATAGTGAGACTTTTAAATGACTTTGATTTGTGAGCAGCAAACACAGAGACAATAAAGCGTGAATTTAATCGTTTAATTAACTAAACTGAGTTTCACGAATGTGTCATTTCAGACCAAATTGTACACTAATTTTATCCATACTACAGTATCAGTGAAACAATGGAGGAAGGATCTTATCAGGAATTCAACATTCAACATAACTACAAATGCAAAGATACAACTGATCTAGTAAAAACTCTTACATAGATCACAAGATGTTTAAAATGGGACTAGCTACTTGCACTGAAGACAAATGCACTCATTGAAACCTGAACATACCATTAATCAATTTTAGAACGATGTTGCCAATAAAGGTTATCTGATTTCTTAAATTACAAAATCTCTGCTTCATGCATATTCATAACTCTGGCAATCGGCAAGAAAACATTATTACTCAATTGGGAAAAAAAAGACGAAAAGTCATATGTTGGCTTCACATTAGGAGAGATATGCAGCTGCATTTAGATATCAGTTACAAAGACATACTCCAACATTCACTTCTCTGATCCTTAAACATTAACCGAAGCTAGAATCTAATTCATGCCTCACATATGCATTTAAATGTGAAAAACCTTGCATACCCCAGTATGTACAGTCGTGCTCAGAATTAATGGTACCCCTGGTAAATATGATGAAAAATGGCTGTAAAAAATAATTCTGCATCGTTTATCCTTTTGATATTTCATTCAAAAAATTGGCAAAAATCGAACCTTTCATTGAAGTAAAATAATTGACAGTGGAGGGGAAATCACATTATGAAATAAATGTTTTTCTCCAAAACAAGTTGGCCACAATTATTGGTACCCCTAGAATTGTTTACGAGTAAAATATCTCTGAAGTATATTCCCATTCATATTTACCTTTTTTTTTTGCACACCAGGGTGACTAGGAACATGAAATTGTCCAGCCATGACTTCTTGTTTTACAGGAGTTTAAATATGGGGAAACACAAAGGCCAAATTCCCTTAATCATCCATTACAATGAGTAAAACCAAAGAATATAGTTCTGATGTGCATCAAAAGATTGTTGAGCATCACAAAATAGAAAGTGGCTGTAAGAAAATAGCTAAAGCATTGAAAATCCCCATTTTGACCATCAGGGCAATAATTAAGCACTTCCAATCAACTAAAGATGTTACAAATCTGCCAGGAAGTGGACGTGTGTCTATATTGTCTTAATGCATGGTGAGGCGGAAAGTTTGAGTGGCCAAAGACTCTTCAAAGATCACAGATGGAGAATTGCAGAGATTAGTTGAGTCTTGGGTTCAGAAAGGCTATTAAAAAAAAATTGAACAACCCCTACATCACCACATGTTGTTTGGGAGGTTTTCAAGAAAAATCCTCCTTGCTCATCCAAAAACAAATCCCAGCAAATTCAGTTGTCAGACATGACTGGACCTTAAAACAGCACAGGGTTCTGTGGTCAGATGAAACTAAAAAATAGCTTTTTGGCAGCAAACATGCAAGATGGGTTTGGTGCACACAAGGATAAAAAGTACCCCATGTGTACAATTTAATATACCATCTTTAATGTTGTGGTCATATTTTTCTGCTGGAGGTCCTGGACTTCTTGTTCAGATACATGCATGGCATCGTGGATTCTATCAAATACCAACAGATAAAAAATCTAAACCTGACAGCCTCTGCTAGAAATCTTATAATGGGCCGTGGTTGGATCTTCCATCAGGACAACGATCCAAAACAAACATCAAAATCAACACAAAAATGTGTTAAGTAGCACAAAATGAAGCTTCTGCCATGACCGTCCCAGACCTGCATTATAGGATAATTCTCAGAGCTGTTATCTTGGCAGAAGGAGATTGCAAAAAGTATTTAATAAAAGGGTACCAATAATTGTGGCCAACGTGTTTTGGAGATAAACATTTATTTCATAATGTGATTTCCCCCCCCCCCCCCCCCCCCACTTTCTATTCTTTTACTTCAATCAAAGTTTAGATTTTTGCCAATATTTTGAATGAAAGATCAAAAGGATAAATGATGCAGATTTATTTTTTTACAGCCATTTTGTATCATATTTACCAGGGTTACCATTAATTCTGAGCACGACTTTACTTTCCATTAATCATACATACAATTACTCAGTAGTATTATTTATGAGATTTGTTTTCTCCTCTTTTCTTCCTTCGTCTTTCACTTTCCTTAATGTTTATTTTTGTTGTTGTTTTTGTTGTAAATGTTTATTATCTTCTCTTTTCCTTCATTTCCTGGCTGTCTCTGGGAGGTTGGGAGGGAGAAGAGATAGAGAGTAGATAGAGGTAGGGGAGTAAAAGAAAAGGGGGTGGAGGAGGAAGAGAAGAACCTAAAACATGTAAGCCCAATGTCCATAAATCTTTGTAAATCCCGTCAGTTATATTTAACATGCTACTATGTTGATCTGTATCTTTGTTTAAATGTCTGTTGTTTTTGTTTTTTGAGTTGGTGTACTGCAATTCAAAACATAAAGGAAAGAACCTCACAGAAAACAATGAAACCATTAACATCGAATTTGGTCAATGCATTAACTGTGTTAAATGAGATGCATTCAAAATAAAAATAAATAAACAAATAAATATATGATGGAGTGACAGCAGCTGTATGTTTGTTTTCCAGGACTCTCTCGCATTAGGTAAAACTGACGAGGAGGCTCTCAAACAGTTCCGGCAGAAGTTTGATGAAGCTCTGCGAGAGAGTTGGACCACCAAAGTCAACTGGATGGCCCACATTGTGGCTCACCCTTCATAAACACTAACATCTGGCCACACAAACATCTCTCCAAACTGAAGTCAGGGTTCATCAAAGTGCTGCAAAACTGTTTACTGCAGTAAAATCAGCTTATTTATGACCTTAGAAAATCGATGGCCAAATCACATGGATCTTAATGATCTTCAGAGGTCTAGAGTCTGCAGGAATAAATGAAAAACTCGGCTTCTACCCGTTTGTTGTGTTGAAAATCGACTGCCTCTGACCATAGTAGAGCCGTGCAAAACCCTGACTTGACATTGGATGCAATTGCCTCATAGAAGGTGACAAAAGAAAGAACTTCTGCATTTTCTTCCTCCACTGAAAAATCAAAAAACAATAAATAACTCTAGTCTGTCCTTCTGGGGGGAAAGCGCAGTTCCTAAACCTTCAAACATCAAGCCAGGTTTTGGCCATCCAGAAATTAGTTTTTTTTTGTTGTTGTTTTTGTACAACCATGTTAACGTATCGGGACTTTTGAAAACGGACCAATCAGAGCACAAGCTCAGAGGAAATGCATCTTATCAGACAAAAAGGTAAACATGTGCCTCACTGCACAAGAAACTTTTTGTTTGTAATTGCTTTTGAATTTTTTTTTTTACTGTATGTGCCAGACTACTTTATTATGAGAAATGGTCTAAAAAACACTGGAATCATGTGATGGGTATAGATATTTTATGAGTTTTAAACGTTGTAAAGGTAAAGCACTGTTCCTATATGCCACAGTACTACTTTATGGACAGTCTGGCAGGAATTGCTGTAAAATTAAAGAGGCTTCACACACAGATATTTGATTGAGGATCACTTTGAACAAACGCCCCAACATCCCTCCTCTCTTCTAGGTTGAGCAGAGCTCATGTAGTTTGTTATATGGTGCTAGCCATCGAATATATTCCTTGTCTAAATGTAAGCACAGCATTGTAGCCAAACTTGTTGTTTAATGGTACAGTCCATGAAAATTGCTTGTTTTGGTGCCTGTTAATTTGAGAGAAATTCACAGATTTAAATGGGCTTAAAACTGCATATCCCTGAATATTGAAACTCAAGATTTCAAAGCCCTATTTAGTCAGAATATCTGCACAAAAGACTCAGCAGACCAAAAGGGGGAGGTTGTGACAGCTACTGTCTACTGACAGCTCAGACAGTAGTAATAATAATGTCTATATTTGAAAGCACAGACAGTTTTTACTGCTGATAACCTGCTGTCTCTAGTGCTGCTTTTCTTGTTGGCTGTGTGAGAGATGTGTAGATGCACTGAGCATGATATTTTTACACTGATTATGCGTATGTGTGAATGGGAGGGAAGACTGTGTACTGTGATATAGTGAGATTATTGAGAGTGATGCAGAGAGTTTAGCGCCAACATTCCAGAGAATTGTAAATTCATTTACTGTGCTGTTATGGTACATGAGAGAATAAGAATCAAGATTTGTGTCTATCAAATAAATTACATTTATAGTAGAGCAGGTTGTACTCCAATGTCCATTGGCTCTACTCCATATGCTATTATGGGATGTTTTGATGCCTAAGTGCAATATGCAGACGTAAACGTGCAACTGTAAACCTGTTATGAGAGAGTGTGCGTGTGCACTCGTGCTGCTGTGTGTTACACTGATGGTGACCTTTGATTTCACTGAAATCTTTAAAACAGGCTTTGCTCTGTCTCGCCCGTTTCATAGAGACTAAAGTTTTTTTCATTCAACTAATTTCTATTTTATTTGGAAAAAAAATCATTGTACACCATACTGTTCAAAAGTCTTAGGCACTTTAGTATTTTCACCAAAAAAATGGTTTTAAGCCAGTTATTAATATCTTTTGCTGTAGTATGTCAGATCAGTTTACATTTCCAAACATTAATTTTGCCATTAAATTGTAATACCGTAATCCAGTGAGATTTGTGTATACACAACAGCCGGTGCTCCACATGGAGATCTGATCTCACCATCATCTGGGATTCCATGAGGATACAGAATAAACTGAGACAGACTAAATCCAGAAGAACTGTGTCAACGTCTCCAAGACAGTTCATACCGGCAGTTGTCAGACACCTTGTGCATACAAAAATCTCACTGGATTATTACAATTAATGGCAAAAGGAATGTTTGGAAATGTAAACTGATATTTTCTTACTGTCACACTACAGCAAAATATATAAATAACTGACTTTAGCACAGTACTGTAGATCCATAGAAAGAAAAAAAGAAATGGTTATTTCAAGACTTGAAATCTGTTTAGAAAAAGGAGACATCCAAAAATCTGTCTGATGACTTTTACCTTACAGAGTTGCGCCGGTGTATATGCAGCTGTAAAGTATTATGGAATTATTTTTGCTTTCTAATGCAAATCTTGGATGACCTGGTCACTATGCCAACTATATAGTTATTGTAAAGCTACGTTACGCTGCGTTGCATGCTGGGATCTCTTAAGAGGATCGCCCTCTGCTACTGGAATTATTACTGGGTTCTGCACCTTTTGTTTTGTTTTTTGCCATTAAATCAAACATTCAGTCATTCTCCATGGCATCGTTTGCAGGGAAGAGAAGTTATTTTATTGCATCACATTATCATTTGTTTTAACTAGTTTTGCAGAATTGCAGTCACTGGTTACCATGAAAACAGTCGCTGCTGCTTAAGCCGACACGGTAGAAATGTCCTAATAAAAATACAGCATGTGTTCAACCAGCTGAAAGAAGTCGATCCATTTCTTTGTTGGAAACGTTTAAATGTGACTGGAGTTTTATTGTCGTCGTTGTAAATGTCAAATGTACTTTCCCACATGGCCACGGAAGGGAATCAGAAATTGTGGGTAACATTCACACACTCTGTTTTTCTTCATATTTATTTATTTTAATACAAGACAACCAAAATGAAATCCCTTGTAGCTTGTGAACTGTTTTTTCATGGCTTTGTGCAAGTTCTGCTAAAACAAAAAGCTGATGAACTGAGAGTCATATTCGCAAAGGTAATGTTAAACCAAACAAAATACAACCCCAAATGAAAAGTTGGGACATTTTGTCAAATAATTCTCTTCCAACTTTATTTAACTGACAGAAGTACAAAGAAAAAAATGTCCAATGTTTTTGTAAATATAAACAATTTTTTATTTTGATGGCTCCCAAAAAGTTGAGACAGAGGCATGTTTACCCCTGTCACATCACCTTTCCTTTTCATTACAGTTTTTAAATGTTTGGAAATTGAGGATACTAATTGTTGAAGTTTTACATGTGGAGTTTTAGCCCAATCTCGCCTGATACCAGACATCCGCTCAACAGTAGGTGGTCGTCGTTGTCTGATTCTCTTTTTCATGATGGGTCATACATGTTCAATAAGAGACAGATCTGGACTGCAGTCAGACCAGTCAAGCACATCTACTGTACAGTGTAGATTTCCTAAGAAACCACTCTTGTAGCCTGTGCAGAATGAGGCCTGCCATTGTCTTGCTTCCCAGGAAAGATCTACAACCCCAACATACGCCTCCACGTCAATAGTACCTTCACACACATGCAAGTCACCCATACCACGGCTGATGTTTGGATGGTCCCTTCCATCTTTGGGACTGAGAACTCAATGTCTGTTTTTCCCAAAGCTGTGGGACTCATCGGACCACAGCATACGTCCACTGTCTTCTAGACCATCTGAGATGAGCTCGGGCCCAAAGAACTCGCCGGGATCTCCACATATAACTGATGTAAAGCTTTCTCCTTATGTAACAGTCTGACTCTGCATCAAGAAATGCCACTTGAATCTCTGTGTTAAATGACAATGTTTTTTCTAAGTGTACATGTGGCTGTATTTAACAGAGTAGCATGACGGGTTTCTCATGCAATGCCGTCTGAGGGGTCAAAGGTCACGCACATTCAACAGAGGTCTCCTGCATTTGCCCAACACAGACTGAGATGTCTCTGGATTCCCTGAATCTTTTCACAATATTATGTATGGTAGATGGCGAAAGGCCTACATTCTTTGCAATCTTGCATTGAGAAATGTGATTTTTGAATTGTTGGACAATTCTCTCATGATATTTGGCACAGAGTGATGAGCCATGACCCATCTTTGAGTGTAAAAGGAGCATCTCAGTCTTTGCCAGCAATCACAATCCCCTCATCACATATTACTAATTCACCTACTTATTGTGGACTGTGTCAAAAGACTTAGATATTCTGTTGATATTTACAAAATATAAGTTGGCCAGTGAAAATATTGGAAATCTTTTCTTTGTACTTTTGTCAGTGAAATAAATGTTAAACAGAATTAACAAATCACAGATTCTTGATTTTTTACATGTAACAAAATGTCCTAACTTTTCTTGCTTTGGGGTAGTACAAAACGTCTCGGGTTACGTACGTAACCCTTGTTCCCTGAGAAAGGGAACGAGACACTGCGTCGGTTACGACACTAGGGGAACACCCTTCAGTGTAGCACGTCTGAATTTATGAATGAAACCGAATCCAATCCTATTGGCGTTGTGTGATGACGGCATAAGCGGGTGTACACAAAAGCACGCCGGCACACAGAAATGTCAGCTTTTGCTATGAAGCAAGTGCTCCAGGCGGGGTAAGGTGTGGCGAACCGACGCAGTGTCTCGTTCCCTTTCTCAGGGAACAAGGGTTACATACGTAACCCGAGACGTTCCCTTTCGAGGGAACTCAAACTGCATCGGTTACGACACTAGGGGAACGAGATACCCACTATACCACAACAAACCCTGCTCATCCAAGTGTGAAGCTGTCTTTAGGCACAACCTAGGACCAGAGCACTCGTGCACCGGGTGTAGAGGGAAGGTCCAGACTGTAAAACCTCATGAATGTGTGCGGAGTGAACCAGCCAGCCGCCTCACAAATGTCATGAATAGGAACCCCTGAAAGGAGGGCTCTAGAGCAGTGGTTCTCAAACCTGTCCTGGCGTACCCCCAACATTGCACGTTTTCTTTGTCTCCCTAATCAAACACACTTGATTCAACTCATTAGCTCATAATCACATGGATTAATGAGCTGATGAGTTGAATCAGGTGTGTTTGATTAGGGAGACAAAGAAAACGTGCAGTGTTGGGGGTACGCCAGGACAGGTTTGAGAACCACTGCTCTAGGGGACGCTATGCCTCTGGTAGAGTGAGCCCTCACGGCCATAGGTGAAGGCAAATTGCGCACCTTATAGGCCAGGGAAATAGTCTGAACAATCCAGTTGCTGATGGTCTGCTTAGAGGCGGGAAGCCCCTTCAAGTTAGGACCTCTTTCCCTTAGCCTTCCTGGACTGAAGGACGGTCCTCAGATCCGTCTTCTCAGGAGGCTGCGGGTACAAGCGACGTCTAGAGTCCCAAGCTCTTTGAGGGGGAGCTCTAGAGGCTCCCATTACGGCACTCATTGTCGTAATCATACTCTAGATCTAATATTATCACATGGAATAGATGTTGATGCCGTTGAAATTCTGCAGCAGAGCGATGACATCTCAGACCATTATCTAGTCTCATGTAAATTACATTTAGCCAAGGCTGCAAAGCCGACTCCGTGTTATAAATATGTTAGACCTATAACTTCTGCCACTAAAGATTGCTTTATCAATAATCTTCCTAATAAGTTTCATCATCTCAGCATCCCGGATAGCTTAGAAGAACTCGATATTGCAACAGAAACTTTTAACTCTCTCTTTTCCAGCACTTTAGACGCAGTTGCTCCGTTGCGCTTAAAGAAGATTAAAGAAAATAGTCCAACGCCGTGGTACAACGAGCACACTCAGGCCCTTAAGAGAGCAGCCAGAAAAATGGAGCGCAACTGGAAGAAAACAAAACTAGAAGTATTTCGGATTTCATGGAAAGAGAGCTCGATTGCTTACAGAGAGGCTTTAAAAGCTGCTAGATCTGCTTATTTTTCAACCCTATTAGAAGAAAATAAACATAATCCTAGGTATTTATTTGAAACAGTGGCTAAACTAACGAAAAAGAAAGCTTTAAGCACAGAAGTTTCCAAGCAACACAGCAGTAATGACTTTATGAACTTCTTCACTTATAAGATTGATAATATCAGGGACAAAATTATAACTATGCAACCGTCTACTACAGTATCGCATCAGGGAGTGCATTGTAGTCTCCCTGAGGAAAAATTGTTTTCATTTGTTGCTATAGGAGAGGAAGATTTCTGCAAACTCGTTAATTCATCTAAATCGACAACTTGTATGTTAGACCCTATACCGACTAAGCTACTGAAAGAGATGCTTCCACAGATCATAGATCCTCTTCTTAATATCATTAATTCGTCTTTGTCTCTAGGATATGTACCAAAAATCTTTAAGCTGGCTATGATAAAACCGCTTGTTAAAAAACCGCAACTTGATCCTTCAGAATTAGTCAATTACAGGCCGATCTCAAATCTGCCTTTTCTGTCAAAGATATTAGAAAAAGCAGTATCCTCACAACTGTGTTCCTTTCTTGAAAGAAATGATATCTGCGAGGATTTTCAGTCAGGATTTAGACCGCACCATAGTACTGAGACAGCTCTCATTAGAGTTACAAATGATTTACTTTTATCATCCGATCGTGGTTGTATCTCTCTATTAGTGTTACTTGATCTTAGTGCTGCATTTGACACAATTGACCACAACATTCTTTTAAATAGACTGGAAAACTATGTTGGCATTAGTGGAATTGCACTAGCATGGTTTAAATCATACTTATCTGACCGTTATCAGTTTGTAGCAGTAAATGAAGAGATGTCTTATCGATCACAAGTTCAGTATGGCGTACCACAAGGCTCAGTACTAGGACCGCTGCTGTTCACTCTGTACATGCTACCATTAGGACATATCATTAGGAAACATGGAATTAGCTTTCATTGTTATGCCGATGATACTCAGCTGTATATTTCTTCAAAACCTAACGAAACTTACCAATTCACAAAATTAACGGAATGCATAGCTGATATAAAAAATTGGATGACTAGTAATTTCCTACTACTAAACTCTGAAAAAACAGAGATTCTAATTATTGGACAAAAAACTTCCACACGTAATAACCTAGAATACTGTCTAACACTTGATGGCTGCTCTGTTAAGTCTTCGTCGTCGGTTAGGAACCTGGGTGTGCTCTTTGATAGCAATCTTTCATTTGAAAGTCACGTGTCTAGTATCTGTAAAACCGCATTTTTCCATCTTAAAAATATATCTAAATTACGACATATGCTCTCATTAACAAATGCGGAACAATTAGTTCATGCTTTCATGACAACAAGACTAGATTATTGTAATGCTCTACTGGGTGGTTGCCCTGCACGCTTAATAAATAAACTACAGCTGGTCCAAAACGCAGCCGCTCGAGTTCTTACTAGAACCAGGAAATATGACCATATTAGCCCGGTTCTGTCAACACTGCATTGGCTGCCTATTAAACATCGTATAAATTTTAAAATATTGTTGATTACTTACAAAGCACTAAATGGTTTAGCTCCGCAGTACTTGAGCGAGCTCTTAACGCATTATAGTCCTTCACGTCTATTGCGATCTCAAAATTCGGGCCAGTTGATAATACCTAGAATTTCAAAATCGACTGCGGGCGGTAGATCCTTTTCCTATTTAGCACCAAAACTTTGGAACAGTCTTCCTACCATTGTCCGGGAAGCAGACACACTCTGTCAGTTCAAAGCTAGACTAAAAACACATCTCTTTGACCTAGCATACACATAATATATTATAGACTTCTATAATTCAATATTAGGCTGCATAGATTAGGTCAGCCGGAACTGGGAACACTTCCCTTAAATCCTGATGTACTCGTTACATCATCATAAGAAGAATGGCATCTACGCTAATTTTAGTGTCTTTGTTTATCCCGAGGTTTTCCCGCAGCCGACCGGATCCAGGCCGTATCCAGATCTGACTAGGAGCTTTGCCTGGACCCGATGACAACGCAGTGCTGAAGTGCCAACTAGCCTCTCCCTATGGAGGATCCCTTTCCCACTCTACAGATAAAATGTTGTGATTCCGGTTCGCGTACCCACCCCGAAGTGATAAAATAAAACAAAATTCTGTATCAAATTACAGTTACTGAAAATCCGGCCTCTAGTTCATAAACGCCAGAGGAGAACTGGCCCCCCGACTGAGCCTGGGTTCTCCCAAGGTTTTTTTTTCTCCATTAAGTCACCTGATGGAGTTTTAGGACACCAGTAGGTCACTTGATGGAGTTTTTCGGTTCCTTGCCACTGTTGCCTTTGGCTTGTTCAGTTGGGGATATTCAAAATAATTAGCCAAGCATTAATACCATTGATCAGCCCTACCAAACGTGGATGTTTTTTCACTAAGAAACAAACATTATGTTATTTGATTGATATTGTGAAGCTGCTTTGATGCAATTTATATTGTGAAAAGCGCTATATAAATACACTTGACTTGACTTGACTAGAGGCGACACTAGCCTTTTGTGCCTGACGGTAAGAGGAACTGGAAGCCGGCTGCGGCTGTTCTCTAGCGGCCGCCCTCCTGGACCTTGAACGGCGAGGGAAATACCGTTCAAAAGCCTCGCCCTGTTTTTTAGCATCTTGGAACCTGTCAACTACAGCATTGACAGCCTCACCAAACAGACCTGAAGCCGAAACAGGAGCATCAAGGAGGAAGGCCCTGTCCTTCTCCTTAATGCCAGACAGGTTGAGCCACAGATGTCTTTCCGTGGTTACCAGGGCTGATATGGAGCGACCAATTGCACGGGCCGTCTCCTTGGTAACCCGGAGCGACAAGTCTGTGGCTCAGCGAAGCTCGGCGATATCATCAGGTGAGGGACCCTCGCCTTGGTCCATGTCCCTCAACAGGTCAGCTTGGTAGGCCTGCAAAATGGCAGTGTGCAAAATAGTGTGCAGGCTCGCACCAGCTCGACCCGCCGCCATATATGCCCTGCCCACCAAAGCAGATGTGGTGCAAGGCTTAGAAGGCAGCGCTGGTGTCTTCAGGGATGACGCAAGGTCGGGTGAAAGGTAGCTAGCCAACGCTTCCTCAACCCGAGGCATCATCCCATATCCCTTATCCCTAACCCCCACGACATCACTATAGTTTAAAATTGGGGGGTTAGACAGGCGCGCTGAAAAAGGCCTGTTCCAGGATTTACACAACTCATTGTGTAAATCTGGGAAGAAAGGGAGAGACTGGCGTGAAGGTTGTGTGCGGTGCTTCATCAAGTTTGCTTTTAGCACGTGCTTCCTGCCGCTCTTGTGGCCAAGAAATATCGAGCTTGACCACAGCCCACGTCAAAACCTCCACCAACACATCATAACTGGGTGCAGGCTGAACAGTTTGGTGTCCTTGATTGAGATCCTCTTCTCCAACACTAAGCACATCTAATTCCTCGGAATCGTCATCCCGAGCGGGAGAAGCCGCGGAGCGGGCTCCCGAACGGGGAACAGGAGAATCTGAGACATCAGAAGAGGAGTGGGAAAATGCCTGGGCAGTCTCACTACCAACTAAATCTCTCTGCGATCCCCACGATCTAAGCCGTCGCATTGCCTCGGCCGATGCGGGACCTGAACCGCGGGGAGAACGCATTTGGCCATCTTCACTGAATAAAGCCAAACGAGAACGCAAATGCCTTCCCAAACAAGATACACACAATTCGTGTGTTTCCCCAGCCGTGAGATAGCATGGGCATGGGAACACACATTTCCTAAACTGTTCACTTGCCATAATGAGTACGCTTCAAAAGACAGGACAAACAACACCAAATATGACTCACAGTTTCAACACAGAGCGCTTGCTGAATTGAAAAAAGCTGACATTTCTGTGTGACGGCGTGCTTTTGTGTAAATCCGCTTATGCCGTCACACACTACGTCATCACACAACGCCAATAGGATTGGATTCGGTTTCATTCATAAATTCAGACACGCTACGCTGAAGGGCGTTCCCCTAGTGTCGTAACCGATGCAGTTCGAGTTCCCTCGAAAGGGAACTTTCAAAAACACTGTGCAATGTGATAATTCTTTTATTGAGTGATAGATAGGCAGTGGGTTTAATCAGACATTATTAATAGATTTGCTATCCGGCGTCGTCCCTTATGAAAACGGTCCATGGTTTTGACAAATAAAGAAGAAAAAAACATTTTAATATAGTTTAACCATGGTAACCACAAATTAACCATGGTTTTGCTACATTAGCCAAATAGTTGGCCTATTTGTAGTAAAACGTATACAAATGGTAATCAATCCGCCAAAAACCATGGTTAATTTTCACACCCTTAACCTGCCAACTTGATTTTGTTCATTTAACAATACATTTAATGTCCAAAATATGCATTGAAATATATAGAGATAGTTCACACAAACGTGAACATTTCACCCTAAACCTGTATGTTTTTTTTTTTGTTTTTTTTTTGTTTGTTTGTTTTTTTGCTTCTGTGAACACAAAAGAAGATATGTTGAACAATGTTGTTAACCAAACAGTTGATGGACCCCATTGACTTCCATAGTTTACTTTTTTCATATTATGGAAGACAATGGGAACCAGCAACTTTTTGGTTACACTAAATAAATAAATAAAAATTCAGTTAATTTGCTGCCTTAAAGTTTTAAGTACAATCAACTTGGCTGTACGCTGTATAAGTAATTTAAACTTAAATTATGTTAAACTGACTTTTTTTTTAATTAGTTGAATTTTGTATAACTTGTAAAAAATTGCTTAGCTTCTTTTGATGAGTTAAAGTATTGTAAAAACATGTTATCATGACTTATTGATCATATCTGTTTTTACAGTGCCCACATTTTCCAAAATATTGTCTTCTGTGTTCAACAGGACAAAGAAGCTGAAAAGTAAATGATGACAGAATTGTCATTTTTGGGTGAACTATCCTTTTAGATTGTTTTATTATTTTAGGTACAGACCAACCAGTGACTCCTTATGCAACTAACATTTAAGGAGTTTATTTACATGTTACAGGGACCTGCACACAAGTGTAAAAAAAAAAAAAATATATATATATATATATATATATATATATATATATATATATATATAAGAAGAAGAATATCCTTTGACGTGTGAGACTGGAAATGCCACATGAATCATTTTTGTGAGTTTTATTAAAGATATATCAAATTAACATATCAATGTGCTTTCATGTCCACTGGATTCTCAAGAAAAGGGCACAAACACCCTTTACCTAAAGTAAACTAACCCTGATTTGCCTATTATTACTGTAGTATAAAATCTAAATGTGAAAAAGGGGTGAATTCTTTTTTTATATGCATTCATTGTGGTGTGTACAGTGAGACTGGGAAAACTCACATCCAGGTTGCGTTCTGCTCTTCTCCTTCTACGACTGCACTGCAAAACACCATCTTTCAAGATCCTGAAGTTTGCGGACGACACAGTCACTGGCCTCATCCAAGATAATCACAAGTCTCACAGACAGGAGGTCGAACAGCTGACTGAAATGTATTTGTTTCACAAATTTATTTATTTTCAGTTTTGAGGTTAATTGATCTAATTTTGTCTATGTGAAAAATAGTGATCTATGACATATTATTGTGTTGAAATTATCAAAGTTTTTGTGTCTAACAATGGGACATTTAATAAGAGTAGAATATTTTATTTTAATTTTATTTTTTTCAACGTTACTGTTAATAAAAGTTAATTTTATCTGCATCTCAACTCAAGCTCAGTACTTTATTGTCAAATGTGCATTTCCGAGAAATAAAGTAATATTATTGCACTGCACTTGTTAATGTAAAACAAAACTTTTATGATTAAATTACCTTTACAATTAAATCAGGTGCTGGCACCACCAGTGCAGTGCTACTGCTCTTGTTCTTAAGTGTTAGTCTGGAGCCCTGAAAAAGCAAACTTAGTGTGCATGTGTCTAAACTGTTTATACTAATTCAAGAGATGTTTTCATGCTCACTGTCTCTATTACTGAAATACTATTCGGTGTCGGTGCCAATCTTAATATGTGGGTTGGTTTGTCTCCTGTGGCGTTATACAATGCAGTCAATGTGTCAGTCCAGGTCCAAACCTGTCTATGGTCCAAACTACGAAATAACGTAACAGTAGAGATCCGTGTACACACAGTACCAGACAATAAAATTCTCAGTGTGCCAGGAAAGAAAGCAACGTAGTTGCATAGGGAAAATAAAATAAATGTTGCTGTATTAAATGTAATTGAGTGCATTAGTACTCGGAATAACGAATAATATATTTTCTTCATATAGGGTAGAAACGGTACCGTTGTTTTGAACTTTAAATGGTTTCTCTAATTTCAACGACATAACATCAGCATGGGATTCCACGTGAGGCGCCTGGCGGTTTACATAAAGAGACTGGCGGAGCCATTCATCAATGAACGCGCGTTGACGTCACTCAGTGGTGTTTTCCATGGGAACCCTTGTGCGCCAGCCAATAGGAAGTAGAAGGGGAGCGGCCATATTCAGGTCAGAGCGCGAGCCACTCCTGCTTGCTGCTTCAGAGGGAATCGGGAACGGTGAAGTATTGTAAACTATGCGTGTCTCACTCTGACAAAAGTAACCCGGGAAAACATTGATACCAAAAAATTCCTGGGATAAAACGTGGATAAAGCGTGCTCTTGCAGGTTTGTGACTTTAGACTACTTCTTTTTTTAACATAGACGTTCAAAAAGTGTTGCATAACCTTTTGGGTACTGCGCTTGCGCGGGCACTTTAAATCGTTTTGTATAGTCTTCTTATATTTTTGAGGTGTAATGATTATAATACACTATATATACAATATTATACGCGTTTCCCGTATTCCTGCATGAATGTCATTTAAGAACAGCTGTAAAACGAATCGGCATTGGTGGTGGCACGACTTTTATATAACTGTGTCAGTGTACCGTGCAGTGCATTGCAGGTCAACGTGTTTTTAGTCCACGTAAATAGCAGTCTACATTTGTAAGATAAAGAATACATGCACACAACTTTTTTTTTTTTTACATTCCCACGGTATAAATGACAAATAAAATGGTATTTCACAATATCTTTATTACTTCAGCACTACAGACTCTGAACAAGCACATGAAGAATGATGAATAAAGCCAGAGAGTTTTTTCTGTACATTATAAGAACTAAAGAGTTTTTGGAACTGCTCTTCATTGATTAATACAGTCATGAGTGTCTGTATCACCCGGTCTTTAACTAATGTTAATTTAAAATGTAAAAATACTCATGAAAAAAGTGGTGTATTCATGCCATAAATTGCATTTTAATGTATTTTGAATGAATGAATTGATTCAGACAGAAAAATGACCATCATGTTATTGACTCTCATGCCGATGGAAGTTTATTTCAGTTTTATTAGCCAAAGATAACATTATGAGATTAATGAATGGCTTCCATAATTATTTATTAATTTACCTTACATTACCATATGTCTTTTTCTCAGCTACAACAGTATAATGGGATTAGGGGAGCTTTGACCTGAAGCTTGACCATGTCCATGTCAGGTGAGCCCGAGCCAAAGCACTACATGTACAGGGGCGCGTCTGAGGAGGGCGAGCCGGAGTCCCCTTTTGTTTCCATGTCTCACATGCACCGCATGGGTGAAGCCTCTGCCGGGAGTGACAGCAGTCATGACCCACACACCTCTACCAGACCTCAAACACAGATGCATGATGACATGGAGATGGGTGGAAATGGCTCCAGTGGAAGTGGCACAGAATCTCACAGTAACGAGTCGCAAAGTAATGAATCCCATGGTAATGAGTCTGTGGGGAGTTCCAGTGGAAATGGAAAAGATTATGGAACCATTTCATCATCTGGGCGTAACAAGAGGTGAGATTCGTTCAGTTTTAAAGTCTTAATGGTCCTGTGAAATGAAATCGACATCCGAACAAACACACCCCTCTCTTCATTGCCCCCGCAAGTAGCGAACACGCTATGCAACACAGGTAACCGATAACAGCTGGCGCATCAGACAGCTCACACAAGTATGGATGTATTGGCTGTGATGCAACAACAACATCATGTCTTGATAATAATGCCCGACCTCTTGTCAGAAATTCTCCAGTCGTTTTGTGTCTCACTTAAATTTGTTGTTCTCTTCACCTCTTATTTTTTTTCTATAGCTCAAACTCTCAAAGTCTTTCCCCTCCCAGTAGCAACAATGCTTTCAGCCTGGTCAGTTCAGAGCAAGACAACCCATCAACCAGCGGCTGCAGGTAACACCACCACAGTCATTAAATCATGACTTAAACCAGTTAAGTCGATCAGCTCCTCTTTTTGACTGGTGAGGGAGTCTTAATTCCTGTTTTACATTGTAAAACATGCAGTGACCCCTTTAAGTATCACAGTATGTACGGAGGGATTAATAACTGTAATTTTGCATGTGTGTTGTCTCTGCAGTAGTGAAGAATCAGCAAAGGCTAAGACTCAGAAGGAGCTTTTTAAGTCCCTAAAAGAGCTGCAATATCACCTCCCTCCCGACAAGCGCAGCAAGGGCCGGGCAAGCACACTTCACAATCTCAGATACGCCCTGCGCTGCATCAAACAAGTCAAAGGTCAGACAACCACTAACAAATTCATTTCTGCAGTTTTTATGTGTTTGTGAATCCATATGTGTAAGCTTGGCATGTTTTTCTTTGTTTTTGCAGCCAACGAAGAGTACTATCAGATGCTTATGATCAATGACAGTCAGCCCTCTGGACTGGACGTACCCTCATACACCATTGAAGAAATCAACAGTATCACCTCAGAATATACACTCAAAAATGCTGTGAGTTGCACACACAAACACACCTTTAAACGGTTCTTATGTGCTCAGAAACTCTCTGCAAGCATATCTTTGAGTAAAGCTAATTGTGCCAATGTCAAAATCAGTTCAAACACAATAGACAGCTTTCCATAGTCCTAGACTACATGTGATGGACTGTATATGCAGAGCCCAGATTAATCTATAGCCATGTATTCCATTAAAGATTTGCGCATCTAAATATCGATAAATAACTATTGTGAAATTACTGTTGTTATGGGACTAAAACGTATTTTTTCCTCTCTCGATAAGTAATTAGAAAAAAATCATGGCAACGGGTGTTAGTAGGTTTTTGTATATCCCAGCCATTATTTTTCTTTAAAAATAATTTTAATTATAATATATTTCTTTGTTGTTTAGAATCCAGTATTTCCCGTCATTTCCCGTCTTTTATGAGTTTAATAAAGAACTCTGTCTCGTCTTCTGTCCAAACATACCGTGTCATCTTTAAAGAATGATCAACTTTTATGTATGCCAGGTGACCTGTAAATGCGAAAAACTGTTTCCATTGCCGTTTTGCGAAATATTCCTCTTTTCGAATTGCCTTAAAAACCACCTCATGCGAGCGTAAAAACAATTTTTTTCCATTGTTTCCATTGGGCGTATTTAAAATTTGCAATGTCAATTTGCGCAATTTCAAGGGTAATGGAAACGCGGCTTATAACATACAACAGTGTTTTTACTCTAAAATGTACTTGTTGTGAAGTATTGTATAATTTCTATACAATATTTTTTATTTAAAAAAATTGGCTTAAGTTTCATGTTTTTAAGTCCATTAAAACAGGCTTTTTCATATTGGTGGTTTAGTTTAACTTGATAGCTGGACATCTAGACACAGTTCAGTTCCTCACCTTTGTTGCCATTGGCTTTTGGCTTGCTTAGTTGGAGACATTAAATTTAAAATTTAATTTAATATTCAACAATAATATTGATCTGCTTACATTGACACCATTATATGAGAACTGGACTGAGCTGGACGATGACATCACAGTTTTCTCCAGAGCAGCTATATATATATATATATATATGAACTAAACTTGTTTACAAGAAAAATTAAACATCACTGAACTTACTAAAGCTGGACTGTGACGGTATTTTCTTCTGTGAACAAACTTTGTTGCATTATTTTCCTGGTATCTCTGTAAAGCTGCTTTGAAACAAGCTGTATTGTAAAAAGCGCTATATAAATAAATGTGACTTGACTTGACTCATTATGTGACAGAAGAACATAAACGCAATGTCTGGAACTGTTTTTGTGTGTTAAGGATATTTTTGCAGTTGCGGTGTCCATGATCACGGGGAAGATTGTGTACATTTCGGAACAGGCTTCAGGAATCTTGAACTGCAGAAAGGATGAGTTCAACGACAGAAAATTTGTGGAGTTTCTGGCTCCTCGTGACGTCAGTGTGTTCTACAGTTTTACAACACCGTACAGGCTTCCATCTTGGAGCATGTGCACCGGAACAGGTCAGTCCAATGTGTAGTGCACTGAACTGATTTAAACTACTGTAGTGCTGTCAATCGGTTAAAAAAAACTAATTAATCACTTTTCTGTAATTAATAGCAATTAATTGCACCTAAGAATGAACATTTTTCATATATTTTTACATTGTAATACATAATTTCACATTGAATCTCAAAATCAATATCAATACCACTACTACTCTGGCCATTCCTGTCGAGTGCGACGAACTGCTTCCCGTTTTGAGCACCTCTCTTCCAGAAATGACTTGTAGGGTTCGTTAGAATCCCTGCGGTTTGCAAGTCCCAGTCTGACCAGATTGAACAGTTTTCCTGAGCTGCGGGTATGTTGAAGGAGACCCGAGTCGCCAGGGAAGGCACGGCGTAGTAGGGCAGAGAAGAAGATTCTGAAGAGGGTAGGAGCAAGGACGCATCCTTGCTTTACCCCACACCTTATCTGGAACTCATCAGAGCGAGCGCCTTCAGACTGTACAATTGCCTTCATGCCCTCATGAAACTCAGTAATCACCTTCAGTAACTTTGGAGGGCAGCCAAGTCTTTGTAAAATGAGGAAAAGTCCAGATCGACAAACGTAGTCAAAGGCCTTGGTCAAGTCTACAAACACCAAGAACAGAGGTTTATGCTGTTCATTACACTTTTCCTGTAGTTGACGGACACAGAAAACCATGTCTGCTATGGAGCGGCCAGCAGGAAACCCACACTGGCTTTCAGGGAGGATACGGTCAGCAAGGATTTGTAGACGTGGTAGAATAGTGCGAGCAAATATGTTGCCAGCAAGACTGAGCAGAGATATTCCTCTGAAGTTGTTACAGTCTGCACGGCCTCCCTGTTTTTATAGATGGTGATTATGTTGGCATCTCTAAGGACATCTGGGAAATATCCACTGTTTCAGCACATCACAACCAGATGATGTAGGACAGAGGCAAGAATATGGGCTGAAATATGTGCCACCAGAAACTGAATTTGAACCATTTATATTTGAATTTGAATGGCTAAACTTGAATAATTGCATTGAAAAACTGAATTTGAATCACATAATTTGAAATTGTATTGTTTAGTTAAAATTGAATTTATTCAAAAACTGAATCTGAATTGTATAATTTGAAATTGAATTTATTCGTTTGGAACTGAAGTCCAATACAATTTGATCCTCACTGAAAATTAAACTCTCTATATATCTTCACTTTCACTTCTCACAATTCAGATTCAGTTCTCAAATTCAATTTCAAGTTACTGAGACAGACATCCGTGTAGTTGGAGGATGAAGGAAGAGCAATCGAGCGCAGATCGATAGATAGCGTTCATTGGCGCACAGGAGTCCTCTTTGGCCAATCAGCACCAATGTTTTGGAGCACAGTATGTTACCCGACATGAAACAAAGAAGTGCTTGCCTGACTTGCTGACTGGCGTGACCAGTGACAACCACCGTGGATTCGGATGGGACAAATACGATAATGACATCTTTTGTTTAACTGTTAATGTTATAGCTATTTTGTAGAAACGTTTCGTTTAGTCCGCGAGCATACACAAATCATGTTTACAATTACATTAGACGACTTGCTAGCACAATTGTTCTATATCTATGACTAGCACATTAGTATTGTTTCATCTATTATTTTAGCAACGCAGCAAAGAGCGCTGGAGCTAGTCTACAAATAGCAGTGCGTACTACAACCCTTTTTATTTTTGTACTGCCAGTGAATAGCACCGAGTGAAAGTCAATGATTTGTTTATATCTAGTGACAGTGATCATGTCGTTAGCTCAGATAAGTACCGGTAAACTTAGTTAGAAGATCTAGAAATAGAAGGCATCGTGCTAACTAACTTGCCAGTCCCACCTGTGACTTACCCGAGCCTGTGAACCTAGCTGTTCTTTTGGAGATTGATTTTTGACCAGCTTATGCTGTGATCTGCACAAAGTTTAGAAAGGTGAAACTTAATGTTATAGTGATTATGGGAACGATCCAACTAGTTACAAATTAGTTTTTACTGTTACCATGGTATAGGAAACATATATGGCAATATTGTAACATTCATAACTAGTTGGCTTGTAGTCACATAAGTACAACTGGTTTGCTACTATTCCTTAATTTGGGTGGTTCCTCCTCATCCATCGCCTCCATCACATTTGATATAAACTTGACATGAAATCCATAGCAATCAGTGATAATTGAATCTGTTTATGATAAAGCAATTACATTTCTTTGCAATTAAAAGTTCCTACTACTTTCAACCTTTACTACTTCTAGATTATTATGTTTCCAGCTAACTCTGTATCTCACATCTCCTATTTGGAATATTATTAGTACCACAATAACTAATATAAATAGTAACCCTATTATTAATATATGACAATGTATAAAAAATAAAAAGGGTTGTAGTACACACTGCTATTTGTAGACTAGCTCCAGCGCTCTTTGCTGCGTTGCTAAAATAATAGCTGAAACAATACTAATGTGCTAGTCATAGATATAGAACAATTGTGCTAGCAAGTCGTCTAATGTAATTGTAAACATGATTTGTGTATGCTCGCGGACTAAACGAAACGTTTCTACAAAATAGCTATAACATTAACAACAGTTAAACAAAAGATAGTTAGATCGTAAAAAAAAATGTCATTGTCGTATTTGTCCCAGCCGAATCCACGGTGGTTGTCACTGGTCACGCAAGTAAGGCAAGCACTTCTTTGTTTCATGTCGGGTAACATACTGTGCTCCAAAACATTGGTGCTGATTGGCCCAAGCGGACTCCTGTGCGCCAATGAACGCTATCTATCGATCTGCGCTCGATTGCTCTTCCTTCATCCTCCAACTACCCGGATGTCTGTCTCAGTAACTTGAAATTGAATTTGAGAACTGAATCTGAATTGTGAGAAGTGAATGTGAAGATATATAGAGTTTAATTTTCAGTGAGGATCAAATTGTATTGGACTTCAGTTCCAAACGAATAAATTCAATTTCAAATGATACAATTCAGATTCAGTTTTTGAATAAATTCAATTTTAATTAAACAATACAATTTCAAATTATGTGATTCAAATTCAGTTTTTCAATGCAATTATTCAAGTTTAGCCATTCAAATTCAAATATAAATGGTTCAAATTCAGTTTCTGGTGGTACATATTTCAGCCCATACAAGAACATCACCGCGTGCCTTATAAACCTCGGGGGGGGGGGGGGGGGGGGAGGGGAATGTCATCTCTGGGAAACTTGTTATTTTTCAATGATTTAATTGCAGATTTGACTTCCTGCATCCAGATCAGACATAGGGGGGAGCTCAGGAACAGCAGCAGTTATTGCCAGTGTGTTTGCTGTGACAGGCTGAGCATAGAAAAGGCTGTAGTGCTCTGCCCATCTCGCCAATTGAGATTCCAAATCGGTCAGAAGTTCGCATGATAGGGAACAGAGTGGAGAGGATTTTTTAGGGACTGGGCCCATGGCTTCTTTCAGACCTTCAAAGACACCTCGGATGTTTCCAGTGGATGCACTTAACTTGCACTTAACAAGTCAAAGAAGTTCATCAGGGATTGTAAATCAAGAGCAGGGACACCTTTGTGTGCATTTTGTTTTGTGATTTAACCGAAAAAAATAGTGTCTCTGCAATAGCGTTAGATTGGAGCGTTAGTCCTTGTGAAGACTGATAACAGCAGCAACGAACACTCGGACAGATATACCCTATACAAGCGAACACAAGCGAATGAAATAAATACTCTGCTAGTCTACTGAAAATGTTTATTTTGATTTAGGATCTGTATCTGTGGTGTGACATGTTTCAAAAAGTGCTGGGGACAATATCGACAATGGCAGAAATTGGTGGGAAATGTCCCACCTACAAATTACGCCTAACTACTGCTACTGCTCTGTTAAAATCTCAGTTTCTGGGGATGAAATGAGTACTTATAGCCATTCAGCATTACTGTATAAATTGAAAGCCATCATTTTTTTATATTTAATTGGCTTTATATAATATAACATCTTTTCATTTAAGTGAACTTAAAACAGTCTTTACATAAACTGATTATAATAAATGGCACATTTAGCTGTGCCTAATATAGCAGGGCTCAATGCAAAGGATTTATTTCTACTGTCCTGGGGTCCGTTCTTCCTACATGGATTACTCAATAAGCTGGATTTCATTGTTGACAATTTGACATGATAAAGGATTGTTAGGTTTTTCAAAGCCCATCCTGGAGTTGCTGTCATAGCAACAGGTCCATAAGCTCAAACCTGCTCGGAAGCAGCTTATTTCATGTAAACAGGATTAGATTGCATCTTTTTAAGTGGAGGTGATACTTAAAGCCACTGCTACTTCTTACAAGAGTACCCTATTGAACCAGGGACAATAATAATGATTTAAAAATAAATTTGCGAATAATATCATAATGTAGCAATTTAATCCAGATATTTTAATCAAATCCACATATTCGTTTGAAGAACCATTGATCTGAGCCAGAGATCAGTTATAACGATTAGAAGATCTGGCATCTGTCAAATCTTCTCAGATGTATTAAGCGAGGTACGAAGAACGGACCCCTGGTTGTAGGTCTAACAGGTAAGAAATACTACAGAAATTGAATAATCAAATGTAAAATAACACTGCTGCATAAGCCTTCACTGTATATATAAAATATAGTTTAATCCTTATTAAAGCTACAAAAGTTGATCAGCAGTGAGTGATTTTCTTTTCTTCTTTGATTATCATTAATGCCAGACAGCAACAGGTATATTAGGCTGCTGTCACTTTAAGACCTGACGCGGATCTGACACACATCAGTTTTTTCACACATCGGAAAATCTTTGTTCATTTAAGACTTTAGCTCATTTAAAACTGTGCTTACAAAAATACTCGCCAAAACAGGCATTTTAACATAATTATGTCTGTTTTTGTCCGTTCCAGCACAATAATATGCAAAAGAGAACTCAGTTCGACACTGGCGCACAATCTGAGAGTCAGTTTACTGTGCTCACGTTTCGGGTGTGCACAGAGACACAGCTGTTTGCAATGCACAAATCAAACGTCTCAAAATTATTGAACCCCCTGAATAGACTCCCTCACAACAGCACAAATCTGCAAAACAGGTGTTGTCTCAAGCACACCTGATGCAACTAATCAAGGGCTTCATTAGTTGCACCAGGTGGGCTTGAGCTAGAACACATACAATATATGAACTGGCTAGGTTTGCTGAGTGTCATGTTTGACTGCATGTTAGAAAGTCAAAAGAATGGTCCAAAAAGTTAAGAGAAGATATCATCGCCCTTCACAAACAAGGAACAGGATACCAAACAATAGCGAAGGCACTACATGTTCCTAGAGACATCGTCGGAAGCAGAGTTTGCAGGTTCAAGCTACATGGGGAGGCTGCAGACCTAGAGCCGGTAGATATACGGCCCAGGCAGTTTTACGGCCCTGTTGTTCCTGATGCGTCCAGTAGGGGGATTTACTGCAAAAATGTATTGTTTACTGTTTTTTGTTAAGTTAAATATAAACATTACAGTGTAGATCTGCACTACGGATTAAAATATCTGTAGATATTCAGTTGGACTTCACTCTCTTCACTCAGCCTATAGAAGACTTTGTTTTTGTGAATTAAAAAATTAATAATACACATAAATGGATCAGATGACAAGTATATGACCTACTGTAGAATAGTTACATTCACCGTAGGTTATACAGGAGACTGAGTGAAATATGTTGTTGTGAATTTATATAAAGGTACATTTAGATATGAACCATGTTTAGCCCATTAGACATACAGTACCATGTAATCCCCTTGGACTGCCCTTGGCCCTTGGCCTCTATCCATCATGGCCTCCTAATCATCCCCGTATATACTGATTGGCTTCATCACTGTCTCCTCTCCAGTAAGCTGGTGTGTGGTGGGCGTACTGGCGCAGTATGGCTGCCGTTGCATCATCCAGGTGGATGCTGCACATTGGTGGTGGTTGAGGAGATTCCCCCTTCCATGTAAAGCGCTTTGAGGTCCCAGAAAAAGTGCTGTATAAATGTAACAACTTAAATTAATAAATTTATCCCTTTTCTAAAATTCCATGGGCCATTTAAAAGAAAGAGACAATATTGTTGTTCTCAAAAAATGTATTTATTAACACCATTTATGAATTATGATAACTCCCGTAGATGACTACCCTATGGCTTGCCACTCTTCTTTAACTGTTTTTCTATCCTCCTGTCAAAGTGCTCCTGCTCACTGATAAAAAAAAATTAAACATTCAAAAAATTAAAAAGGACACCCATGGTGAATTTGATCTTGTCACCGCGGGTGTGTGTGCTGCCCAGAATTTATGTCAGGTGAGTGTGGATTGCATCATCACTTTTGGAAAAAGTGTCAAGCCGCTTTGCTT